>JAHPZR010017900.1:32500-50000 GCA_019787425.1 Platygyra sinensis | reverse complement strand
ATTGCCAAGATTTTCTTAGCTATGTCAGCAGCGTTGACCCTTACAAGCTCAAGTTTTTCGATGAGGCAGGGTTTGCCCTTCCTGGGGTTGGAAAAGCTAACTATGGACATTCTGCCACAAATCATCCCTGTGTTGGAATTAGTAGGCATTTGGGCGATCCAAATGTCACGCTAAACATGTCAATAGGGCTAGGAGTCCTTACGCAAATACAGAAGATGATGCCACAGACACTTCAGTGTTTTTAAACTTTTTTCATGAAGCAAGCCAAAACTCTATGCCAAACGGACAGCCTATCTTACAATATGGCGACCATGTGATTTAAGATAACTGTGCAACCCACCATTTTGAAGGAGGTTATGCCCTAGCCGAATCGTTAGACAATATAAGTGTTTAAGTCATTTATCTTCCCACTTATAACCCAGAATTAAATCTTATTGAAGTGCTTAAATCCTATTGAACGGCTTTTAACAAACTGAAGAAGGTAGCTCAAAAAGACAAAATCCGGGAAGTATTTGCGAGAAATGTTCACGAGGAAGTGTATGAATGTTTAGAAGACATAACTGTAAATGATTGTGCTGCCTTTTTTTAAACATGTAGGCTCTTTAGAAGACCACTTATTAGTGAAATGATCCCGTGGATAAATAAACGTTCTATTCTATTAATTATTATTGCTGATGGACTTCAATTCTGCTCAAAGACAAATACACAAAGAACTTGTGAAATTTCCTTTGTAAAGAAAACCATGTTTATGAGGAGCTGGATGTGAGATAAACATAGCAGTCAAAAGTGTGTTTGTCCAAGCAATCGGCCTTTATAGTTCTGTAGTGAGTGTAGTTCTATCTGTTCCAAAAATCCTTGAGAAAACATGTTTCAGTGTTCTGTCTTCAGCACTGGGTACAGATCATGTTTCATTCCAGTAAAATATCTGTGCCAAGTAATTTAAGAATGCTATGCTGTGTTTTGGTGATAAACCATTTCAATGACAAGACAGATAAAAGTATTTGGTAGGCGTGCCTAGTAGATTTATTCTTGTTCAAACCTTCAGCCTTTAAGGGAAGACAGTTTTGTTAAGGGAATAGTTCAATCTGATTCAAAACCACATTTTGAAGGAGAGCTACTAGCTATTCTTGGGAACAGAACACACATCACTCTGTTTTCAGAGCAAACTTTACTCTAATTTAATGACAAAGGAATTTGGGAGAGTGTATAAAGAGCTCGTAAAGTTTAAGATATATACTTTTGGCAATGAGTATTGATTTAATTTAAATCAATATTTCCTGAGTGAGAGAATTGTGGATATGATGAGGCAAATTTCAACAATTAACAATCTACTTTTTTAACACAACAAATTTAAGCTTAATATTTATGTAATCAATGTAATAAATATGACTTGGAAATCGTAGTGAACGCAACATGATGAACAGTTTAACAAAACTTCCATTAATGAAGAAGAATTAACGAAGCAAAAGTGATATCTGTTCTGTTGTTGTTTTCTTTACGTTCAGTGCGTTATTGTTTGAATGTAGAATTTTCATTTCTAAACTGAGAACACAACTGGGCTTTCAACACAGCTATAACAAAGAGCACAAAAACATGAATAAAGATTGCAGCGAAGAATTATATGCTTCTGACCGAGGTCAGACTTTTTTTTTTCGTAAAAAGAAAACCATGGCAAGTCCAATATTGTTTAGTTTAGGGTGACATCATCAGTGACATCCTCGCAAGCTTTTGCAAGAGCACTTAGTCCTGAAAAAGCATCTGAAGTTGACTGTGATGCTCTAGTGTCTGCTTCAGTGAATTTAATACTCTTCGGTTTATCTTTCGCAAGAGGTCTTGGAGGCAAACTATATCTTGAGGTCGTGACGTTTTCAGGCTTTCTTGAATACCCACTGCCAACATGAAATCATCCTCAGGTGGAAACGGGCTGGGCACTTCTGCTTCTCCCTGGCAAACACTGGGCATTTCCAATAAGTTTAAGAAGGATGGAGTGCTGGTTTGGTCATCAATGTTGTTGAAACTACTTGTAAGTTTGTGAATTTTGTCAACTAATCTTTTTCTGTGACAAATGAAACTAAAAAAATTGCTCCCCATTTGTCATGATCGTTTTTGATCTTGAGCTGATATACAGCAGCCATTCTGACAATGGCAGACAAAAAGCGCAGTATAAATAAGCTTTGCACTTGAAGATAAACATGTTGTGAATGAACATCACTAAAACAAAAAGTCATGACAATATACAGAAAAAATGTCCTCGCGTGGTGCATTTCAATGTACCACATGATTGATTTTAAATAAACTTGCAGCTTCAAAAACGTTACTCTGAACGAGGCAAAAAATTTTGCGGGTGTCGCGGTCTACTGGGAAGAGTGATAATCGTTATCTGTAGGTGCAGATGACAGGTCCAAAGTCTGGTCTTGTTCGAAGTCTTTTCAAAGTCACTGCTACCACTATCATCTTCTCCAAGGTCAAGTATTATCCTTGACAGCCTAAAAATAACAGCGGGCCAAATCACAGGTCACTGGTCACAACAGGTCACAATAAAAAATACTTGTGAATTTGCTGTGTGTTCATATCTGGTTCGTATCTATTTACTTTTTTATTAATTTGTATTCTCTATTCATCCCTACTAACCCAATGATGTCATCCTATTTCTCTACGATTCCTAGTACGAGATTTCAAAGTCCTTGAAATTTGCATTTATCAAGATTCTTTAGCCCCACTTGTTCTAGTAATAATGCTTTGCTAATGGTTCCTTCGTACTAGTACTAGCCAAAGATATTACCTCTCCCTAATCAATTAATGCTTGTTCCTGACTTGAAATCATTGGCAGAAAAACAAAGTGAATAACTAAAATGTTGCATTCCATAACCAACCTGTCCTGAATGGCAGGACTACTTCCTGGTTTGTTGTCAAGGCCATCATCATCCAAGTCAATGAACTCACTAGCTGTATGTATCATTTGTAACAAATAATATACATGAACATGGAAACATGAAAAAGAAAAACTTTTTTTTTACTTTAGAAGAAATGCACTGTGTTGATAAAAGATGTCTTTCATGTTAATATTGATAAAATATGTTTAGATGTTTTCTTCATGAAGTAGTATTTAAACACAAATGAAGATAAGATAAGTTTGTCAAGAACATCTGTTTTTTGACAGGCTTGTCAGTCTTCTTATATATATATAATTAATTGTAATACAAGAGTTAGGTTATTCAGTCATTTAATAATATAGCTACTCAGGGCTTCATGGTCCATGTGAAGCAATCATCAGGCATCTGCCAGAAATAACAGTTACGATCAAAGACATTTGAAAATACAAAATGGTCTAGTTCAAAATGCAGAATGCTCTAGTTCACAGAATTTTGGTTTAAATTTGCAAATATAACAACTAACCTGGATGATCCAACACCTTATAATTATTGGCTTAATATATACCTGTTCCTACATCTTTGACTTTTGCATCATGGACTGGCAGAAATGGCTCTTCTTCTAAATAGGAAATCAAAAACAACTGTCATTTGTTGCATTTGACAGCACATTGGGTTCAAAAAAGGTGGTCTATGCTAGTAATTTCAAAGTTATATTATGGGCAAAGCAGCTGAGCTTAAAATTTGCTTGTAACTAAATGTACTTCAGTGTCATTAACATGGTCCACATGTGGACTACTTGACCTCAATGGCTCATCTTGATCTACACCTATAGATAGACAGGTATATTACTTTACAGTTTATGTTCCGATATTTATCATGAGCACTGCAGACTTTGTACACAGAAATGTTCTTACCCCAAAATGGCCTTCCATCAATTTTGATCATCAGCTGTATAGCTTGGGCTGATATCTGATGGCGCCTTTGTTGCCTCACAATTAGCTCCACAACTGAAAAAATGTCAGCTTGAAAGCCTTGAAGTGGATGGGGTGTTTTTTTAATTCCCACAGCATTGCTGGCTACATCAAAGATCACTTTTTTGGCAGCCTTAATTTGGTTGGTGTTGCGGAGAACAGGAGTGTCAAATTCTACAAAGCAAAACAACAGAAAAACATTTAGGAATAAATTCAGTGCCCTTATAACGAAGCCTTCACGTGTACACTACAGTCAAATTATGCAAAAAATAGATTTAAAATGCTCATTCTGTCCTAAATTAGAAGCCTACAAGTTGCTGTACGCTCTCCCTGAGGACAAACGTTTGTCCTCGGGGGAAGGGTACAGCTACCCCTAGGCTATCACTTAGAAGGGGGTCTTCTAACACAATGCAATAGCCAAGATATTTGTTTACAAACATTGTTTTTGATACTTGAATGTTCAAAACGTTAAACAAAAAAACTCCTTGTTTCACCAGTCAGTAGTTGTCTGGTTGGTATATTAATAACAATAGGTGGTGTCACTGATATCTTTGCTATAGATATTGATTGATTGAAACAAGTTTAAAATTAATAAATAAAAGCGATGAGTGTGATACCAAATGGCACCGCTCAAACTATTACAATTGCGGGCACATAAAAGTTTGCGTGCTCGTCCATGCTGGCTGGTAATAAAAATATTCCAAACATTTTTGTCACACTCACCCCAGTTCTGCCAAGCTTTGTTATGTTGATAACTGCTCGCCACATGTGACCCTCCACAGGAAAACGTACACTAACGATCTTCCGTTAAACGGGCTAAAACGTTAGCTATCCGTTAGTCATCCGTTAGAATCATTTGATAAAACCGTTAGTAGCGTTAGTCAATCCGTTAGCAGGTGACCCTTGCCCGTTAGAGCGTTAGTCATATCCGTTAGTAGCGTTAGTCAATCCGTTAGCAGGTGACCCTTGCCCGTTAGAGCGTTAGTCATATCCGTTAGTAGCGTTTGTCAATCCGTTAGCACCCAATGCTTGCCCGTTAGAGCGTTAGCCATATCCATTTTCATGAATCCGTTAGTCTGATGATCTTTTCTCGTCAGAAAACTGAGGGACGACATTCGATTGGCAGGCAGTTTCTAATAAACGAAACTCGAAAGACTGTCTTTAACGCTGAATTTCTTCACAGAAGTGTTCCTGATGCACCATTTATTGATGGGTAATTCACGAGCATAGTTCAAAGAGTGAAGTTTATTCGGAATGTGCCGCCGATCGCGAGCGTGAATTTGTGGCGTCACGACAGGCAATGTGATGTCTCTTTCGGGTTCTACAAGACGCACAAAGTCGATTGAAACGGCAAAATACTCGGAGACCAAATACTCTATCTTAAACGCTGAATTGCGTTACAAAAGTGTTTATGATGCGCCATTTACTGATGAGTAATTCACGAGCATAGTTGTTCATAGAGTGATTGTTTTTATTCGGAATGTGCCGCCGAGCGTGAATTTGTGGCGTCATGACAAACAAAAATCTTTATCTGGTTCTACAAGATGTGCAAAATTGATTGAAAAGGCGAAATATTCTGTTTAAAATGCTAGTTATTTTAACTTTGAAGCGGATCAAATTTACTTTGATATGACTGTTGGCTTCAGTTCATCACGTTTATTACAAAGAAATTTGCATAAAGCTTGTGAAGTTGTGAACATGAAGTGTCAATCAACTAGAGATGAATTTTCATTTTTGACGCCGTGTGCTGGAAGAAAAAAATTAATTTTGAGTTGAAAAAACAATTCATCTCTATTTCTTTTCAATTTGTTCCAGGCACTCAGCAGCGATTTTTAATCGCTTCATTTTCAGAGGAAAAAGTGACCTTTAACCCCGGCTGTCAAATATTTCAGTGCTGCATGCGGCTGCTGCCGTCACGGCTCGGTGCCCACGTCACGTTTTTGCGGCAATTCTCACGACCCAAGTGATTTCAGAAATCTTTATCTTACAGCTATAACAGTTGTATTTTTTGATCGCTATGCATTTGTTGACAAGAAAATGAGACATAGAGTATTATTTTGTGCTTACTTTTATGATGCTCAGGCTCACATTGTTACAAATAAAAATTATTCGTAAGTTATTTACTTTGAGTAGCCGGCGCGCCAAGGATGACCAGACGCCGAATTTCCGCGAATTTCACCGGTCACCGGAGCTTACAGAGAACTCTGGTTATGTTGAGCGTTAGCCGTATGCGTTCGTTAGTCAATCCCTGCACGACAACAACAAAAGACGCCTTGACTGTCGGCTGCACAATGAATTGTTTATCGATGGCGGTCTGGTGTTGGTTTTTTTGCTCGTTTACGACTCCGTCTCTCGCTTGTTTCGTTACAGAGAAACGCCGCTGTCGCGAAGAACACAAACAGAAATGGAAAATGAATGGTCAGAATATGTAAACGTTAAACGGTGAGAGATATTACGAGACCGCAAAAAAGTCTAAAAACGAACCGATTCGATTCATTCTAATTCAATTTCCGCAGTTCATAATATATGATTTCATTCACATTATCCACAACTTACGATCCATTAGAAGTGGTGATCAGTCACTAGAACTTCAGGACAAACCGTCAGAACGTTTAATAACGCAAACTGTTGGAGCGTTAGAACAAACCGTTAGAGCGTTAGAACAAACCGTTCGAGCGTTAGAACAAACCGTTAGAGCGTTGAGACAAACCGTTAGAGCGTTAGAACAAACCGTTAGAGCGTTAAAACAAACCGTTAGAAGGTCAGGGCCGAGCGTTAGAACGTTTGTACAAAGCGTTAGGATGACTTCAAAGCCGTTAGCAATCCGTTAACAATCCGTTAGTTTTCTAACGTTTAACGGATGATCGTTAGTGTACGTTTTCCCATGGAGGGTCACACATATGTCCAGAAATTTGCACCTTTGTTTTGAAATAAACTAAAATCCAGTCTGGAACCCTCAAACTCTCAACAAACTTGGAATATGTCCCCTCTCCAACCAAATCAAGGACCATTCTCTTCACCCCCTTTTTTGCCAATACAATTTCCATGACTTCGTTAAGAATTGCCGTAGTTTCTGAGCCCCGAAAGTGCACAAGTATGAAAGCACATTGGCCAATGACTCTCGGTGCCTGTCCCATACTTCATGGATATCCTTTATTACACGATGGCCACGTTTCTCCACCATCAAAGCTTTTTCCGGCGTATCTATGTCAGTGTTTTGACATCTCTTCCAAATTTGGGGAGTCCATGAAGCAAAGCCGACCTCTCGTCCCACTAGCTGCCGGTGTCATTGCCATACAACCTAAACCGTCCTCTGATGGTGTTGGCATTGTAGCTGGACACGGCATTTTTAACCGTCATCGAGCTGCGGTCGAGGGATCTGCTGAGCTGGAAAAGTCACCGTCTCTACTTTCGATCGCGAGACTACTTAAATCTAAGCCATTTAAGAAATGCTTTTTCCGCACAAATGCACTGTCCTCTGAGGAGGAGTTCTTTTCTGGCTGTTGCCGTAACATAATGGCCAGCAATCCAAATGACGAAGCCAAAATTTCAAATTTGGATGAGGCCTCTCCGTCATATCTTTTTCCATCGGCCAGCCAAAGTGACCGTCTTTACCCTCGTATGAATTGCTCGGGAAAACTAGCCACAACCAAACTTTTTTTGTAGAATTGCCGGGGCTTCCTTTGCATATTCTGCAGCTCAAAACATAGCAGTATTTGTCTGGTGCAAGTAGATCGTCGTTGATGACACCAGTAAAGAGCGCGAACCCCTTCCTGGACTCCATTTCACCATAATGGCTCGTCACGAGATCTTAACATCAAAAGTGAAATGTGAAGCCAGTAAATTAGGCTGGGCATGGATCTGATAACGACAGTAGCCAGACGTCTCGGAACAAAAGATGACAACTAGCAAATATTTCCTGGGACAGAAACTCACACCGTGCCTAACCGCAAACAAAACTCTCTCTGCGTGAAGCCATACTTCCAGTTTTGTCCACTTGCGTCCCCTCATGAACCCGGGAGTGGAAAGCAATACTTTATACACTGATGTATTCTTACCTTGCTTGAAAGCGTGTTGCATGTGTGGAAATAGGCCCTCTGATGTATACTTACCTCATTCAAAAGCGTGTTGCACGTGAGGAACGGAAAGCTATATATAACAATTATCTCCCTTGTTCTAAAGCGTGCTTCCCTAGTGGAACAGAAAGCAATGTAACATTTCCCTTGTTTTAAATTCATGTAACCCGAGTGGAACGCAAAGCGATATTATTATCCTTGTAGTCCAAGCATTTTAGCGAACAAAAAGGGTCAACCTATCACTAATTGCAACAGAAAGTGTCTTTGCAGTTTTAAAAGCAGAATCATGTCCCCCTCAACATATCAAAAGTCTAGAAGAATCGAAGTGCAGGAAGACAAGAACATTTAATTGCTAATGTGGTTACCCTAATGCTCAACACAAAAAGAAGGCTACAAGAAGTTTACAAGTTTGTTTAATTGCAATGTCAGGAAAGTGTTGCTTTTTCTTTGGAAAACATTATTCTTGCATTTTGAGACTGTTCAAGTTAAAAGCTTATGCAATGCCCAATATGGCCATATGGAAGAGTCATATCGATGGTTTGACCTTCGTGATCAGGAGTTCACTGAGTGGAGAATAAGACTTTGCGAGCGAATGCAAGTGTTAGATCCAGTCGTGCACCGAGTCGTGCACAGTCAGTAAAATCTGGTCACAGCATGAAGTCAAGGGCTTCTGAAAGGTCTAAAGCAAGTTCGTCATCCACAAAACATCTCGTTAGCGTTACTTGATGCAGCAGCCAAGGCTGCGAAGCTGCAGCCTGAGATGGAATTTTTCGAAAAGGAAAAAGAATTGAGGAGACTACAACTTGAAAAGGAGCTAGCTATTGTAAGCGCCGAAGAAAAGGCGATAAAGCGAATTCTTCAAGAAGACAGATTAGTGGCCGATAAAGAAGTGTCAAATGAACTAACATTACAACTTCACGCCGCTTTAAATGTGTCTTTCTGAAATGGCTTACACCTCTGGATGTTGTAGCTTGAAGGCTCAGTTTATTCCTTTGGGCATTGCTTTCGGTAGCATCCGAAAGCGTCTCGAGTAACTTCGGTTTTATTCGGTTTGAAAAAGGTGAGATATTTTGGAAGGAGACCTCAAAGAGACTTCAAAAGACTGGAACAATGCTACAATTAAGGGACCATGGGCGAACTGACTTGTGAACGTATCCTTTTGTTCGCGATGTGTGAATGATTATGAAGTAATCCGAAGTAATCATCGCAGACATTTTATAGATTTGGCTTCTTCGCAATGTATTTTCAAATTTTGTAAGCTTAAGCTTGTGTATTTTTGAATACAGATCATATCGAGAGCTTTAAAAAGAGATCTTGAACGAGTTGTTTTGGTCACGGAACGCCAAAATTAGATTTTTTCGTAGAGCGGCCGCCATAGTTAATTTATTCGTAAACACGTTCCGATGCGTGGTGAATGCCCAGATCACGTAATGGATTTGAACTTTACCTTTGACCACAACTTTTTAATCAGACGCTTTCGAGGAGCTGTAAGGAGAGATTTAATGATGATTCTTTTATTTTGAAGCCGACTGAGTGCTCGATTCAAAGCCGCCGGCAAGTTTTATTCACAGCAGTGTCATGTTTCATGTTATCTGTTCCTCCCAGAATATGTATTTGATGACTTTTTTCTTTCTTTGCTCAATAAAGAAAGTTCAGTTAAAATTCCTTGATTTGTATTTTTTTAATAAAAACTCAGCGAGTTTTATCATTTTCCTTCATGTAGCCACGTTCCCGCGCGTAAGTGGAAATTCCGACAGCGGCGGCGTGTAACTTGTTATTAGTTTTTGTATTTTTTTTATATTTTTCCCAAAAAACTCAGCGCGTGTTATAATTTTACTCCATGCAGCCACGTTTAGCCCCGCTCGTAAGTGGAAATTTCGACAATCGTGGCGTGTAACTTGTTAAGTTTTTTATTTTACGATAAACAATCGAGGCTTTTTTTATCGTGTATATATTTGTTTTCGGTTTCGATTCGAGTGAGTGCACTTCAGTCAAAAAGATTTTACGCAGGGAATGCTAAAGCAAAGGCAACGAGAAACGAAATAGGGTAAGAAAAGATCAGCAAATAAAAATGTTTAACACCAAAGTTGCATTAATTGCAACACGCAACAAGTTTTGTAACTGCTGCTTTGTACTAAGGTAAATATACTCCGCGGTCATAAATTCAATTCGCGTGCGCTCCTGTGTTTTGGAAAAAGAAACCCTCTCTTGATCGAAATGTTGACTCGGAAAAGTTAAAAAGGCCATTATGTAGAATTTTCGACCTTTACTCTTTACGGCCTTCAAAAAATTGTTCACTCGAACACGATTTTTGTAACCAAAATTTCGCTGAGAGCGTAAATATTGACCGACGTGTCTGGTCGTTCGGTGGTAATTTACAAAAACCTCCCTTCGTCAATTAATAAAGATATCTGTTTCAAGTTTGAAATTGACAAGAATGGTGGCACCAGCTGTGGTAACACATTCTATGAATTTAAAATCAATCAAGCAGACATTATCGTAGTCCCTAGGGTTTTATTTCTTCTCTGTTAACAAAAGAAAAATATCTCACCAACATCAAAGAGCTTGCGCTCTTCGGAAACATGCGGTGTTGTCGGCAGAACATCGTTATGAATAAGCGATGAGTAAGAACAATAGCGTGAATATATGAATGCTCAATTACCCCAGAATTTGGGGTACACACTTAAAGCGGCATGAAGTTGTCATGAAACAGGAATTGAAACCAGAGTTTTGTGACCAAAACATTAAAAGGGAAAGAAGTTTTTCAGTTAACCCATACGTTCCTGCATTCGTTCCCTCTACTCATTTAACGCCATCTTTGGAACCTCTAAGAAAAGAACATGTTTTCACACCTCGACTTCAAGAGAAGGGCGTGAATACAACCCTTCAGGAGATAGTCAGCCTTCAAGTGAAGCAAGCAGAATTGAGTTTGTTAATTATCAATCAGCAGAAGATCAGGAAGCTCCCAGTTAAAGAGCCGCCAGTCTTCTCCAGAGATTACTTCGAGTATCCAGCCTTCGTCACGGCTTTCGATTCCATCATTTGCAGTAATGTGCCTTCGAATAGAGGTCGTCTGTATTTCCTGGACAAGTACACCAAAGGAAAAGCTTACAACATAGTAAAACGTTTCCTGGCTATGAGCTCCAACAGCACTTATGAAAAGGCTCGGAAAATGTTAGATCAGCGATTTGGGAATCCTGTCCATGTACCCGAGGCTTACAAGTCTAGTCTAAGAGACTGGTCAAAGATCAACGATGGAGACAGCAGTGGCCTCCAAGAATTCTCTGACTTTCTCATCTGCTGTGAAGCAGCAATGAAGACAATGCAGTCAATGGGAGACCTTGACTCAACCGAAACCCTCCGCCTAGTAAGCAGCAAACTTCCTTCCTACTCCGCTGTGAAATGATGTCGGCACGCCCAAGAAACGCAAACAACGTCTAAGAAGATTGTTACATTTAGTGCCTTAGTGAACTTTGTCAGAGGAGAAGCAGAGCTTGCAAATGACCCTATCTTCTCACCGGATGCCTTGAAAGCGGAGCGAAAGAAGACTGGTGCCCAGGCCAAGTGGGGATGGAAGACCAAAACAAGGAACAAAGACGACGGCAATTTAAGGACCAATTCCTTTGCGACTGCAGGAAGTACACCTGTCAACACTCTTGTCTTGTCATCAAAACCATCAGGAGATCAGAACTGTCCTCTTTGCAATGCTCGTCATGATCTCGTCAAGTGCAGTAGATTTCTTAAAAGTTCCGTTGACGAGCGCAGTGAAGTTATCCGCAGTAAAGGTCTTTGCTACGGCTGTTTCAAGTCAGGCCACGTGTCTTCAGGATGTCGCAATAGATCCATTTGTAAAGAATGTGGAAGACGTCACCCACATTGCTGCATGGTGTTAAACCGAGATCTACAGAAAGTAGTCCACAGCTTGAACCCAAACCACAAGAAACACAGCAAACCTCTAACAGGAAAGAATCACCTGGAGAGACACTGCCAGTTACAGCATCCACAAGTTCACACCTAATCAGTGTAGTGCACAGCTCAGCTGCAGAATCCGCTCGCGTAATCACTAACTGTCAAATCATTCAAGTCATTTTGTTTCACAAGGATAAGAAAGCAATCAAGGTCTATGCTCTCCTAGACGATGCAAGCGATACAACCTTCGTGACCACCCAAGTACAGCGTGAACTCCAAAATCTGAATATTTGTCGATGTTGATTCTTGACGCCAATGTGTCTTTTTCATTGTTATTGAAATGTTTGGTTATAGTGGATGTTATTTTGATTAACTCAGGAAGTTGCCCCTTGTCAGAGTCTCGTGTATTGGCCATTCGGATTCGGGCAACCCAAGGAATCTGGGTTCATTTTGCCAGATGCTGTCCAAATTTATTTCTTTAGGTTTTTTTACCACGAGTTAACCAATCTGTGGTATTATATTTACTTTCCATCCAAAACCATTCTTTGGGGTTTGTATTCTGTTGTATCTCTCCTACGCGAGTTGCGGCAAAGGTATTAAATCTGTACGATTCTTTCTGTATCATGCTATGCACTATTTGGGAGTCCACGATGTGGTAGCACTTTATAAACTTGTGTCTACATTGTTTGAGTAGGAATGTTTTTAGCCTTGAGTTTAACAAAGCTCCGCACAGTTCAAATCGATCAATGGACATTTTTTTAATCGGTGCGAGTCAAGTTTTTGATAGTACAAGTCTGCAGCTATATCGTCCGTCATTGAGTTTCCATCTTGCATATGCACAGGCACCGAAGGCGTTGCTTGATCCGTCACTGAAGATGATTAACATTGGTTGTTCATTTGCTGCATTCTTTAGTTTCACACATCTTTTGAACTTGATGTTGTTCATCTCCAGCATATCCTGGCAAAACTGTTTACACTATTGCTTGTACCTTTCAGGAATTGCATCATCCCATCCTAGTTTATTTTCTATCCCCCATAGTTCTCTCATTAAAATCTTTGCTCTGATTGTAAATGGTCCTGCTAAACCAAGTGGATCATATATGCTCTTCACTTGTGATAGAATAAATCGTTTTGTTGGGTTGCTGGCATCATCATGAGTCTTTTCGTTTCGTTTTTTCTTGGGGGCATTGAGAAGGTGCATTTTATATACAAATTCGTCTTGAACTGGGTTCCATACAACTCCCAATACCTTTTCTGTAATAGAGGATTTGTCGTTGGGTATAGTTTTGAGCAGATCCGTTCTATCATGGGTGAAAATCCATTCTTTCATTTTGAAGTTTCCTTCATCAAGTAAGGCTTCTATATCTTTAGCAAGTCTTGTTGCCTTTTCTTTTGGTGACAAACAATTTGACCGGCGTGCTTTGTAGGTTTCGACCAGAGCCGATCGCCTTCATGTGGGACAAAGAGGCCATGTTCCACCAAGTGAAAGTCAGTGAAGAGTACAGGGATTTTTTACGATTTCTCTGGTGGGAAGATGGCGACCTCACTAAGGAACTGAAAGAGTACAGAATGACTGTACACTTGTTCGGAGCCACGTCCCCAGGCTTCGCAAACTTTGCATTGAAGTCTACGGCCAATGATTTTGAAGAAGAATTTGGAGCTAACGCCGCAGATTTTCTTCAAAGCGATTTCTACGTTGACGGTGGTCTAAAGTCCGTCCCATCAGTCGAGGAAGCAGTGATTGCAAGTGTAAAGCAGATGTGTAGCAAAGGCAGTTTCCAACTTCACAAGTTTGTGTTGAACAGTAAAGAAGTTATTACACGAATCCCAGAGCAAGATAGAGCTGATGACGTGAAAGAATTAGACTTAGACCTTGATTCCCTTCCCTTAGAGCATGCACTCGGCGTCCATTGGTGTGTTGAGTCCAACTGCTTTCAGTTCGCCATAGTGCTACAGGACAAGCCATGTACTAGACGAGGAATACTCTCCACTGTGAGCTCGATTTTCGATCCGCTAGGATTTGTTGCTCCGCTCTTACTAGATGGGAAGTCAATTCTTTAAGAGTTGTGTCCCGTGAAGTGGACTGGGATGACCCGATACCAGACGAAGTCAAAATCAAGTGGGAAAAGTGGAGATCAGATTTGTTAGAAGTTCAGCGCATTTCAATTCCCAGATGTTACAAGCCTGATGACTTAAGTCGTGTAGTGAACGCACAACTCCATCATTTCTCAGACGCGAGTGCCAAGGGCTATGGCCAGGGCAGTTACTTGCGTGTCGTGGATGAAAACCAAAGAGTTCATGGCTCCTTTGTTATGGGAAAGTCCAGAGTGGCACCGCTAAAGCCTGTAACAATACCAAGCCTTGAGCTTACCGCCGCCGTGTGCTCAGTAAGGATCAGCCAGCAGTTGCGACGGGAGTTAGAGTACACCATTGACCAAGAATACTTTTGGACAGACAGCAAAGTGGATCTTGTATACATAGTCAATGAGAGTAGGTAGTTTCATGTGTTTGTTGCTAACAGAGTACAAGAAATTCAAGAAAACACTTCTGTGGATTAGTGGAAGTACGTCGAATCGAAGCAGGTTCCAGCAGATGAAGCATCACAAGGTCTGAAAACACAAGAGCTGTTAAATTCCCGATGGATCACTGGACCAGAGTTTCTCTGGGAGAATGAAAACCAGTCAATATTCAACGGTAGAGAAGATCACGAAGTCCAGGAAAACGACTTAGAAGTCAAGAAGTGTGTCGCCATGGCAACTATAGCAACCACACAAATAATGCAAGCACATTCAGAGAAGTAAAGCCTTGCAAAGAGAGTGGAGTATTTTTCTGACTGGTTTCGTGCAAAGCGAGCAGTTGCCCTATGTCAATGCTACATCAGATTTATGAAAGATTGCGTGCTCAAGGAGCAGTTCAGCCAGGAGGAAGTGCAAAGACTGGACGTCAGTGATTTGAGAGAAGCAGAGTGTGCAATTATTCGTGATGCTCAGATTGAAGTCTTTGAAGAAGAAATAGTGGTTTTACGGAAGATGAAGCAGCAAAACACTGACCCAGACAGAGTTTTTGCCCAACAAAAGAAAGACTGACATGAAAACAAGCAGTTCGCTCTACAAGCTTGACCCGTTCTTAGATGTGGATGGAATTCTGCGAGTCGGTGGACGTCTTAGACGTGCAAGCTTGGCAGATGACATTAAGTTTCCCATCATCCTGCCACGAAACAGCCACGTCACCAAGTTGATTGTCAAGCATTTTCATGAGCACACTCCTCATCAAGGCAAAGGAATGACTTTGAACGAAGTACGATCAAATGGTTTTTGGGTGGTCAGCGGTCCATCAATAGTTGCCAACATGATTTCATCCTGCGTCAAGTGCCAGAAACTGCGTCGAACAGTGCAAGAACAAAGGATGTCAGACTTACCCGAAGATCGTCTTGAGCCTACCCCACCTTTCACATACTGCGCTGTGGATTATTTTGGGCTGTTCATCATTAAAGACAGAATGAAGGAACTGAAGTGTTATGGCATGCTCTTCACCTGCATGGCTTCGAGAGCAGTGCATATTGAAACTGCCAACTCCCTCGAGACTGACTCCTTCGTTAATGCTTTGAGAAGGTTTATTAGTCGTCGAGGCCCTATCCGTCAGCTAAAAAGCGACCAAGGGACAAACTTCGTGGGAGCTCGCACAGAACTCACCCAAGCCTTAGCCGAAATGGACCAAGAGAAGATTAGAACAAAGCTATTAGAAGAACAGTGTGATTGGTTCTCTTTCAAGGTGAACATTCCAGCAGCGAGCCACATGGGAGGCGTTTGGGAGCGTCAAATAAGATCAGCACGAAATATCCTCTCATCTTTACTGCTAGATAACGGAAAGCAGTTAGACGAGTCTCTTAAGACTCTGATGTGTGAAGTAGAAGCTATAGTCAACAGTCGCCCCTTGTCAGTTAATCAGCTCGCCGATCCAGATTCGTCAAGTCCACTTACTCCTAACCATCTCCTGATAATGAAGTCAAAGGTCGTTCTTGCTCCACCTGGTGCTTTCCAGCCAGCAGATGTGTATTGTAGAAAGCGTTGGAGGCGAGTGGCACATTTGGCAAATGAGTTCTGCACTCGCTGGAGAAAGGAATTCCTCCTAAGTCTTCAAAAGAGGCAAAGGTTGACATGCCCTCGGAGAAACTTGATTCTTGATGACATGGTGATGATCAAAGATGAAAATCTCCCTCAGAGCGTTTGGCAACTTGCAAGAGTGTCAGCGGTTTACCCTAGTTTGGATGGTCAAGTACGCAAGGTTCAAGTGGCTCTTGCAGATAGCTGCTTGGACAACAAAGGTAAAAGGACTGGAACTGTGCAGTATTTGGAGAGACCAGTCCAAAAGTTAGTGCTACTGATTTCAGCATCAAAGGATGAATGAGATCCGGGGTAATTCCCAGCCGAGGAGCCTTTCCAAGTATTCAACTATTCAACTGAACTGTGAAATAGAACTTGATTGGACATTAATAGATTTATTAGAGATAAGTAAATGGATTGATTAGTGAAATATAAATATTTCTGGGGAGCCATGTTGAGGTTACTAGACAAAGTCTTGATTTTTATTAGATCAGTTATTGATTAGGTTGATTGCATGCCTAGTTCTTGGTAACGAACTTAGTTACAGTGTTTACGAATGTTTATCTTGTTTTCTATTGGTTTTGTAATCGGACCTTTTAGCATCACCAGGTGCGTATAAAAGCTTAGTTCAGCACTTTTTTAAGAGAGTTTCGTAAGGTTTCGCCTTGACTAGTTCTTCCTGTGCTGTTCTTCGTTTTTCCTAACCTTGGCACAAGGGGGACCAATATGTAAATGATTTTTGTAGTTTTATTTTAGTTTGTTTAGATTTAGTTTGTTCTATTTTGGGCAAAAGAATACAATCTTAATTGTCTATTATTCAAGAGGAGAGTAATCGCGAACGCCCACATTTAAGACCAGGCTATTCTGGGCTGTTAATCAGCCGCAAATGTTAGCGTAGTTTATAATGATTCTTTATGTTAATTTATGTTTATCGTTGTTATTTTGTCGCGTTATCAACGTAGACTCCAAGATTGTTACACGCCCCTTTTGATCTTATGTTACGCAGCATTTCAAGTGTGTTGATTAGAAATTCATTATATTATTTCAGTTTACGATCGTTACTATTTGAAGCATTAAATCGCCGTCAACCGTCAACTTGGTTTTCCAGGATTCTTGCTACCTCGCAGATGACCCGTAAGATAGTCCTGACAGAAATCAGCAGACATGCTTTAAGTGACGCATCTTGAAGTTAGACTCGCCGCAAGTGTTACACCAGCATTTCGGAGCCCTTCAAGCTGGGTTAATTTATTAGCTCTGATCATTTCTTCAACAACCTTGGTGAAATCTCGCCAGAATGGCCACGTTTTTGCCAACATTTTGGGGCTCTTCTAGCTGGGTTAATTTATTTGCTCTTATCATTTCGTCAGAATTGCCACTTTTGCCAAATTTGCCATTTTCACCAAATTCGTCAGCATTTCGGGTCCCTTCAAGCTCGGCTAATTTATTCACTCTTATCATTTCTTCAACAACCTTGGCGAAATTTTTCCAGAATTAGCACTTTTGCCCAAATTTGCCAACATTTCAGGGCTCTTCTAGCTTGGTTAATTTATTTGCTCTTATCATTTCAT
>JAHPZR010017900.1:0-27500 GCA_019787425.1 Platygyra sinensis | reverse complement strand
TGCAACCAACGGGCTAGTCGTCATAAAACGCACACGTTGAACACTGCACATCTTAGAATTGAGGGGGAACCAAACCCTCAAATCACTTGTTGGACATTTGACCAGCTCAGCTTGTTGAATGTCGAAGTCAATCATCCTTCACTCAATTCTCTCAATGAAGGCAATTTACTGCTGTTACTTAAGTGCATGAAATCCATCTCTATTGTTCTCACTGCTGGTTTTCCTGAACGGTCTCTCTCCACTGCTGTTATTGTTTGGTATTTTTCGTTATCTATGATCTTCAACTCGCAAATGCCAATGAAGTCGCGCAAGGTGTTCCTCGCTACTCCATATAACTCCATGGCATGAGCAAGGGAACAATTTTCTTTTTTAAATATTTTCAGTACTTTATCGTAGCGAGCGTGTATCAGGCTTAGATCCTGCCCCGTCACTATAATAAAAAAAAAACAGTAAAAAAAAAGTTAAATTAAGTAAAAGTATTGTTTTGAAGGTGTTTACTTTTAGTTCAAGCAGAATACATTTTGCTGACGACCTTTATCATTCTCCAAATGCACAGATTACCTAAGCTGAATTTATCTATTTATCTATGCGCGTGGTCTTTGTTGAGCTGTTTCCATTCAATTCCCTTTTAGTAAGGTCGAAACTGCTGTCCACGGCTGCAATTCCTGTTTTTACCGTTTGGACTCTATCATGTCGTTGCCCCGTTGAGCTTTCTACGTAGTATCAGCCTTGGATCATTGTTTTCTAGTCCTTTTGTTTTTCATTTCTCTATTTCTGTTCCTTGATAATGGGCTCATTATGTCACCGACGTGTCTGTCTGAGCAATCGAATTAAGTTCAATCTATTTTTCATAGATTTAGGTAATTTATGACATCGCTAAACAAATTACACAGTGCATCCGCAAACCGCTTATTGTTTTGAAACCGCAGTACCGCGAATTAATATAAATTTTACTGCAAAACCACACCAAAAATAACGCATCACCGGAAGGAAACCCTTACGCCCATCTTATTTAGCGTTTGCTTACCTAACTATTTTATATCACGTGCAAAGT
Organism: Platygyra sinensis; assembly: GCA_019787425.1. NCBI lineage: Eukaryota > Metazoa > Cnidaria > Anthozoa > Scleractinia > Merulinidae > Platygyra > Platygyra sinensis. The sequence continues at coordinate 26,446 of JAHPZR010017900.1, read as the reverse complement.
TTCAACGGTCACTTGTAACGTAACACAGACTCTCTTATTAGAAAGAAAGATGTATAACACACTCGCGTGTAATTGTGGTGCTTGTGCTGTACATAGGGAGTTTAAGATACCACGACGGCCACGATTAAGAAAACGGCACTGGAAAAGTGAATACGCACTATTTAAATGTCTGTACTTTGCAAGCGAACTCTCCTGGAGCCGAATCCTGAACACCGTATTCAAGTTCAGAAAGACAAAGGTGTGAAAACCGTGATAGATCGAGACTGCTTTTTTTTTGTCTCGCTCGGTTCGTGTGTGTGTAAGTCTCTTTCTCATGACACGCCTTATTTCTTCACTGATTTTGAGAAAAAATACCTACTGCCAGGTGATGGCTGCCTTGTGGTCTAATTCCAAGTGTTAACCGTGCAGTGACGGTAAAAATTTTTAAAATGCCTGATGCATGTGCAAAGTTCTTGTTTTGCTCATTTGACCAAAGCCTATTTTGATGTTCTCTAAACGGTACATCTCACTGACGTCGCCGTCGTGGTATCTTAAACTGCCTAATACCCAAACACGCACAGTCGACTTATTGGATAAGTTAATTGATATAGAAGCGGTTTACCTTCTAACTGTTCAATGCGCTGTTGCATGGCCGCGATCGTTTGTAATAGCTCTTCCTCCCTCCTTTTGGATAGTTCGTCAGACTTCTTTTTGCTTTCTACAAGGGCCGCAAGGTTGTCCTTGACCGCGTGGTAGCGCTTCTTAGACATCGCCCCCTTTACAGTCTCAGAACTGCAAAGGTTAAATATCGTCTTAACTTTTTTTACATTCCGAAAAATACATCAAAGATCCAAGAATAGAGATCTTCTTAGTATCGAAAGAAATAGTGGAAATGGGTTTCAAACATTTCAGCAGGACACTCATGTTTTCATCCGATAGCTGCTGCGACCATACTTACAGTAACTATTCCGTCCTATAACCATGCGAGCCGAAAAGGCTACACACATAGACCAAAATGACCAAAGGAAAAAAAAATAGAACTTACCCATCTTCATCATCCGCCTTTCGTTTCGACGTCGAATTTTTTTCAGGAGTCTCTGAATCCATTACCTTATCAGCCAAACTAGAATTGATGCAGTGACAGCTTTTATTACAACTTCCACAAAAGCCACATTTATAGGGGCAGTTAATGAGTGTATGCCCATCCATCAAACCACAGATCATACACGTCTTTTTTCACGTAGAGGTCATGGCTAACGACTGGTAATGCTCTTTTACTGGCAATCGGGCGATTCCGCAAAGTGAGTGATTGGATCCATCAGCTTCAACCCTTATATATATAATGCCGTCACTCGAGTACCACCCAAGGGGAGATATGACTGACATTAGCTGGAGATAGTCAATTAAAGCTTGCCATATTACTTTTAATTAACGTTAATGAAAAATTAATTTTATTTTAGTGTAAGTGATAAATGGTAACCAGCTTGAGCGGCACAGCCTGCATAACAGGCCCTTTAATTTATAAGGAAATTGAGGTGACCACAACAAGCCGCAAGCCTTTGAGGTTTACCGCTCTTTAATATAGGCCGCCCCTAACCCTTGTACCTAAACAAGTGTTAGCGCACTCCATGCAAGATTTTCGCGCTTTTCAGTAATGATGCCACATTTTTCCCCTTTCATTTGTGACTTAAAGATTGAGCATAGCCTTATATTAATGAGGATATCACTTCTGCCTGTAGTAACGTCGTCTTTGAAGATATTTTAACTTTAAAAGAAATAAAATACTGCTTGATTTCGAGGATCGAACTGGCACAGCCTGCATAACAGGCCCTTTCCTTTGTAAGTAAATTGAGGTGACCACAACAAGCCGCAAGCCTTTGAGGTTAACCGCTCTTTAATATATGCCGCTCTAACCCTTGTACCTAAACAAGGGTTAGTGCACTCCATGCAAGATTTTCACGCTTTGCAGTAATGATGTCACATTTTTCCCCTTTCATTTGTGACTTAAAGATTGAACATAGCCTGATATCACTTTTGCCTGTAATTACGTCGTTCTTGAAGATTTTTAACGTTAAAAGAAATAAAATATGGTTTGATTTCCATAAGCACGTAACTCCTGTGCGTACCATCTCAGCCAACTGGCATGTCTGTTTTATGCGTATTACAACAGTAGAAATGCCAGGTCATGTTTCAATGCTATCTGACCATTGAAGTTTGCATACAGATACGACTTCTTATTCCCTTATATCGTTAATATTTTATTTAAATTACTCTTAACTTTTACTGAAGATGTTCAGTGAAAATTATAGGGAACTGTGTTCATGTAGGAGACGCATTTTGCTTACATTTATAAAAGCTATTAAGAAGAATGCAAAGTTTGTAGGCCTCATCACCTGGGGGTGGGTGCTGGTAGGGGGGCGGCCTGCTGGTATAACGAGAACTTTGTTAAATGTCGGTTCTATTTGATAAATGGAGCCGGCAGAAATGCTTACAAACATTGACAGGACTTGCATAACCTATTACTCTTAGGAATAGTTAAATTTCACTTTGGTACGGTGTAAGGGCTTTTATCTGCCCCAAAGTCACGTCAACTGTGATTTCAACATGCCAAACTACTTTCGAGAAAGACTAGGCCCTCTTCTGTACTCAACTGATAGGAGGACCAAGTTGCGTCTTATTCGTTGGATGCAGAGAAAAAGGCTTCTCAAGAGGAACATTACTTGTGCAAGATGTGGAAATAGAATGCAGCTAGTGGCCAAAGTAAGAACACAGGACAAGTATCAGTGGTAAGTGAATGAGTAACCAGGTAACCTCTTGCAAACTGATGAGTTAGAATAATTATAAAAGTGAATCAGTATAATTATAATAAAACAATCTCCCAGAATAGTTTGAGACAGTTTTTTAAAAAGGATTTATAACTTTGACAGTTAGTAGTAGTAGTAGTAGTAGTAGTAGTAGTAATTTATTTTAGTTTTATACATAGAAGATTGTCAGACCACGACAAGGCAACATGGCAATAAAATATCTTCTCATGTCGCATCTAAAGTAATACAGTCATAAGTCACGTGACTATTGTCGAATTAGGTTTTTTCGTTGCTGGGACAATATTTCATAAATGAGTTAATTAATAACAACAAGCATATTTCAGGTTTTTTGTTGTGTGGGGCATTTGAGAACAGCCAGTTGACGCCAGGCATTTGAAATTTAGAGGGCTAATGAGCATGAGCGAAAAAGTCGGGAGACTAGGCCTAGGGCTGTAGAGAGTCAAGCTGTGGCAAATTAATGCAAATGTAAACGTAAATGTAAATGTACATCTTTATTTTAACACGAGATTTCAACAGACTCGTAACACGATTGCATGTTTACAGTTTGATCACGTACAGTGATTTGAATCAACAACAGATCAGTTCGCGCTACAATTGTACGGTGAATTCAACTGGAAATATGCTCAAATAGGACTCCTCTGCTCCCTGTCGTTTCCAAACTTCATACAATGACGCTCTTAAGCAAACATTTAAATTGAACCGGGAAGATTGAATAGTGCGTGTTTTAGAAATTATCGACATTGACTCGCACACAATTTAAATTGAACGCTTCCCAAGACGGAATTCGAAACATTCCTTCGTTCGTTCGGCTTGGTTCACTTGTTGAGCAAAAAACATCATTTCTTTGTTCTAATGGCTCCTCAACATGAAAGGAAAAATGAGCAGAGAAAATGAACAGAGCTGCAGATCAGTTTTCAGTTCCAGTGTGTAATCAATGGTCGAGGTGGCAACAGTTTACTGCAGTTTATGAATCTCAAATTGGTTTCAGGGCAAAACTTTGCAGTGAACAGTTTTTCATGTTTTATTATAACTAGTCTTCAGTTAAAAGAAAAGTACCTTTCGTATGAAGCTCTCAACCAAACGCTAAGATAGCGTTTCTGTTCGGCAAGAATCGCCAAATAATTTTCGAGAAATGTATATTTCCACAAGCGACCAGCATCCGCAGCCGATGGAGCAACAAAATTTGCTCCATGCTGATTGGATGCATCCTTTGGCATCATCCAATCAGCGTGGAGTTACAGCGTGACTGTGGAGCTTTCAGAATGTCACAAATGATAAGTAAGCGTAAAACGATTTTTAAGGAGCGTTAAAAAGCAGTTTCATCGTTTAACGAAGCAGCATTTCATTGAATATCAAAATTAAACAGCCTGGTACGATATATTTTGTTGTCATAAGTTAACCGTGACGTGATGCGGTCGTGGTATAGTCAATGAAAGGTTTACGCACAAGTGAACAGTTCATTGTTCATCAACCGTGGTAGGTTTTTAAAAACAGAAAAGTTTTTAAGCCCATTTAGCCTTTGGCAAAATACTATAATCTAGACAACTTGTTTTCATAATTACGCTTTTTTGTGAATTCTGTGCAGGACAATCATAAGAGTCAATATACTTCTGCTGAGTACAAACACACTTGAAAGACTTCTACATTGCCAGATTTCATACCATGAGGGCCTGGGTATGAGTCCGTCTATTATGGGATTAACAACACGAGGCTCATATATTCAGAAAAAACACACCAAGCTTTACAGAATCCTCAAGTTACGTGTTAATTCGGCCAATATTCAAAATTTACTAACAAATGTATGGATTGCCGGACACTTGTCTGGAAATCCATACATTTCTTTGGTCAGCGGTCAATTTCAAAAAACATGTGACCTCAATGAGATTGAAACTTGAGCCCACGATATGGTCACGTGATGCGGGTCAGCAGATACCTTGTTTTGACAGGTGTCAGTTTATCATGACATGGATGTTCAATATCAGAGAAGTACACGGTAAACCAAGGCTGCATGTCTCTGTCAAGCTATTATTTTGAGTATGGCTGCCATGTTGCGTGACTCCTGCGCCGCCGTCATGCATATGTGCCCACGAGAAATACCACTGGCCACAACAACATGAGAAAATCAATTCATGGGTTTCCTTTATTCCCCTATATGGGTATGGGGCTCTGCTTGGCGGCTCTTCAGGCTGCCGGAGCTCCGCTATTAGCTTGGCCTTGAAGCTTATGCACCTACTGGCGCGCACAGACTGGATGATGATAATGACAATGTAGCAAGTTACACTTTGCTTAGAATTTATTGGAAAATCCACTGGCTTTCAGGAAATAAAATTACTTATGTGCAGTTGCAAGAACATACATACGTGAACATGCTCGCTGTCACAGTTTTATCACGGACTGCTCCCTTTCGCGAGGGTCTCGCAAATTGAAGATTTTGGACTGTAGTTGTCACATCATCTTTCATTGGATACGGCAGAGCTTTCTATCAGAAATCAATCTGATCTGCAGTGATGTTAGTTTGCTCTCCTTGTGCAGCAACATGATCAGCATGTACTGGGGCAGCTGACTCTTCCCTTGGGCACATCTGTTGAGGCCATTGTGCCCACCTTCTACATCTTTGTTTGTTCATACGGCTTGAAGGTTAATGCTCCGGGATGCAGGGGGTTGGTGGTGGTAATAATTCAGGTCTTGTCAACGTACTCGGCCAACTCCTGTAGAGTTCTAGTAGCTGCCTTGCGTCTCAGCTTTGAAAGTGGATGGAATCTGGATCTCTGGAGGGAAGGGTTTTTTCTTTTTATTAAAACTGAAGATTAAAAAGGATGCCTCAGGTCAAACGGTGCAGTGCCAGTCAGTTTGTTCCCGCGATGTCTCTTGACGTTGTACGTGTAGCCACAGTTGTCCACCAATTTTTTTCACCCACTCTCTGTGGAGTCTTAACCCGCAATTTCGAACTGGAGACTGAAACTGGAGAGCTACTCGTCTGTTGGAGGGGGTTCGGCCATTGAAGATTCATCAATGGGAGCCATGCCATGAATTAAAGTCTCCTAAGAGTGCGAAAAAAATTATGATAGTTAGAACAAAAAGTCATGGCAAACTTCATTGTGGGGGTTGTTGTTTAGATAGAGGTAGATTTGATTATGCTTCTTAATTAAAACTGATTGATCATACCATGGACTGACTTAAATCAGATTGGAAGCTGTGATCACTAAACAGCAGTGGTGTTGACTCCCAGTCTGCAGCCACTGAGGTATGTGCTTTTCAGGAGTGGGACTGGCGGCTCCTTGATGTCTCTCATGAATAACAGCGCCTATCTGTCGATTGATCCAGGCAGACTGCCTCCCGGTAGTCATCTTGACCAATACCCAACATCGTGCCCAGGGTATCTCATCTTGCCAGTGTTGCACACACCATGCTGCCATCTATGACAGCCACTGCACAGCAACGCTTGTTGGCGAGGGCAAACCGTACGTTCACATACAATACAAGGATATTCATGATGTAGGTTTTTTAAAGGAAAACTGTTTGGAACAATTTAACAATAGCAAAATAGATTGAAATTGTTCTGTGAGCTGTAATAGCTGATCGATCCGTTGATTTGGTAAACGCTCTATAGATGACCCAGGATCCAAATTGTAAGCTTCTTATTTGCATCTCAATGAATAAGAATAGCAACTATTGTTATAAACCTCATTCTTGGAGTGGCAGGGTATTCTGCTGTTACTCCTTCAGTTAATCGCAAGTTTTTCTTGGTTGCATTATAGAAAAAAGTGTGGCTGGATTTTAATAGACCCACGCTATAGCAATACTCACCGTTACGTCACTAATTGTCATTAATGTGCCAACCAGAGGTTTATTGGCTGTCAAAACAAAGGATTCTTTTGTTCTGTGGTTGGCAAAATTTAAATTACATATAGATTTAGGCCAGCCTAAAAGCACAGCTCCTTGGTGGGGTTGTTAAGTGCCCAATTGAGCTAACCCAGGAAAAGGTAGAATTTTGATTTGAGTTTTGTAACTTTGCAGTGAGGTCTTCTGTTTATTGTTTGGCTTTGTGTTTTAAGTTTTACAGCCACCATATAAACAAAACAAAGGAGCAAAAAAGTTTTGCATAGAAGAAAAAGTTATAATTCGGATAAATTTTAATCCTGGGCTAGCGTTAACTGGCTTCTGAACAATCCTGCCCTGTTTTCAACAAGTTAACCTGACATGAGCCTGCAATCCAATCAAAAACCAGCACTTTGTCAGCAGTTGACTTAAAAAAAACATGGCATTGATGAGTTGTAGATGTGAGCCTGCAATATGGTCATGTGATACTGGTCAGCAGATACCTTGTTTTGACAGGTGTCAGTTGATCATAACATGGATGTCCAATCTCGAAGAAGTAAATGGTAAACCAAGGCTGCATCTCTGTCAACCTATTATTTGGAGTATGGCCGCCATGTTGCGCGACTATGTCATCGCCGTCGCTGTCGCCATTGCTATTGCTGTCGTGCATACGCACCCACGAACAATGCCACTAGCCATGATAATCATGAGAAAATTAACTCATGGGTTTCCTTTGTTTTTTCCTATATGAGTATGGGGCTCTGCTTGGTGTCACTTCGAGCCACCAGAGCTCCGCTAATAGACTCTTCCTATGGGCACTTGTCTTGCAGTCAAGCTGTAAGCAGGGGGAATCCACTCAGAAAATACACAAAATGTAATGGCTCTAGCATAACACAACCAGGACAAAAGCCCTCCTCAGGGGAGACATGATCAACTGATACTAATGGTAGTAACCCTGGACAAGGGTACTCATCAGTCTCCAAGGCTAAACCCATATCCTCCAATAGCTAGGGACTTAGGAGAACCAACAGGGGTAGATTCTCCTACATGGAGTATAAATCAGGTGTAAACACAAATTCACACACTGGAGTGGATATTTTTCAAGACCTGTCTCAAAAGGGTAAGCCTTATTCTGGGGTAAAGTGCAACCAGGGATTGCACTTGCCTGCCACAGTTTTTAATAAGGAGCAAGCCAATAGATCTTCATCTATTCTCTAAATTATTGTATACTTTTAAATTGTAAAACTAGCTTCTTAACTTATTCTACTATAATGTTTCCCATGCACCATATCAGTAAAAGCTGAGATGACTAAAGCAAATACCTTCATTAACATGCCTTTTGAAATTGTCATAATATGCCTCAAGCATGTGGAAAATTGATCTACTGCTTCTCAATCAAGAACCTTTCTGTGGATAAAAATAGATGCCAAAATGTTAATAGATTCTAGATTTTTCAATAACCTTTGTGTGACTTTGGTAACTATGAAGGAGTTATGATTGCACTTATTTAAAATGTATTTTATTTCAGTGATTAAATAATGACATAAAAGTTAAATTCACATGTCAAGAAATGTTACCGGTAAGCATTTTATTATAACATAACACTATATTTAGCTACTCAACTTATTGTGCAACAACAGAGAATCTACATAGTCCCCCACAAAAGAAAATGGAATTTCCTGGAACGAGGGTCCTGTAAAACCCAAAAGTTTTTAAAAACATATGAAGCTACATTCCAGTTTCCAGAGAAGTTATTCAGGCCCCTTCCATTGAGATAGTAGGAGCCCCCCTTTGGTACTCAAAAATATTTCAGAGCCTCCCCCCTCCTCTCCTCTTTAAATTCCTTTGCTCCACCTAAAAAAATTTGCTAGACTCTTGTACTATTGAATATATTTACTGTTATAGAATAGTTTCAGTTAGCAGATTTTGAAATCTTGTTGAATCAATGTCATTTTATTATAAAAAGTTTGAGCATTTCTAATTTTTGAAATTTTCTAAAGCACATTTTTGGGATGAACAGGAATGCAGTAATTACTGAGACTACATTATGATAGCTGAATTGCACAGATCATAAGGTTGTTGAGTTGAAAACCATAAGATCTGTAAACGATGTGACGTGTTAATTCATTTTGAAGTATTCAAATTTTCAGAGCTCCCCTCCTACCCCAACAATTTTTTCAGAACCACCCTTTCAGGTGTCTAAAAATTTTCACAGCCCCCCATCAATATCTTAATCCACACCACCTTGTCATATTGAATGAACTTTCCCTAATTGATAATTGATAACTGATAATTGATATCTTTATATCTCAACGTCTCTCTAAAGAGTAATCACTAAACCATTAATGAGTTCAATAAATACTTCCACAAGACATCAATATTTTTGGGTTAATCTCGGTGTAAAAACCTGTGAAGTTTTTCTTTGTTTTGTAGCTATTGCTAGGGTTACGGTCTATTATGTTGACTTCTTTGTATTGTTTGTGTTATGTAACTGGTGAGTGCAACAGGTTTTTACACTGATAATAAGCCAATATTTCACTTCCTTTATAGTCTCCTTGAGCTAAAAACGACTATTGCTTGAAATCAATAGATTTTTTTTCTGTACATTAAAAAAAAACACAAATGCTTGGATATAAAAAGCATAATCGCATCAACATATCTCTGATCTTACATTTGGCAAATGTTGGCTTTTTCTCAAAACAAAAAGCTAAACAAAAAGCTGCTCTCTCTCTAAGGCTTAACAAAAAATAATGTCTTCAATTTATTAAACTGCGCAGCCCTAGGCTGGGCGGTTTCTTGCTCTGCCTTCGGTTTATTTTATATTTTTTTTAGTTTTGTCGGTGAGCAGACCCAAACTGCGACTCACTTGGCCAATTGTTGTCACCGGATGATGTCATCATCAGCCAATTACAGGCCATTTCTCAGCTCTTTTCGTCATATCCCCCCTCAGGAGCATTTTGTCAAGTTAGCAAATTAACTATTCCGACAGAACATGGCTGTCTGTGAGAAATGTTTATTTGGTCAAAATTGGGCCAAACTCCATTGGAGATGCACATCAGGACATTTGCAAGGATAAAGAATGTAACTTAGGACCAGTTGCTGGCTACTAAGGCTGAAATTATCCAGAGTTAAGCTGTATTTTCGTTTTGCGTGCGAAACAGAAGATTTTGTAATCTGGAATTTTTGTTTCTGTTCACTTTCAAAGGGGATATTCAATGCGCTATAAAGGTATTACGTCTTGCCATGGAACACGCTGACGGTGATAAATGTAAGATCACGTTTACTTCGCCAGAAGCAATGATAGAATTTTCTGGGGAAAAAAAGTTAAAACTTAGCCTTACACTCGTCAAAAACCCTTTTAACATATGTAAATTGATAGTCGTTTGTAAAGGTCAAGGTATTTTTCCTAAGACATAAACAAAATTCTCCGATTACAAGTCACGGTAGACCCGCCTCACACAAAGAGTGTTTCCATATCTCAAACCGCCCTCTCCCTATTCACGTACACTCGCATGAAATTTCTAAGTTTCTTGACACAGAGACTTAGTTTCTGCTCAACAAATGTTTTCAAAGTGCAAGTCTCTTCAATTTTAAAGGAAAAAGAAAAATTTTCGTGTGACGAGGTGGATTCGAACCTGGTGTGCCAGCACAGCAGTCTTCTACCCTAACCACTAGACCACCGAGGAAACGCTAACGATAGAGAGTTCGATTTAAGTAGAATATCAAAAACCCGAACGCTATAAAGAAACTAACTATTAACCCTTACCCGGCCTTATCAGTATTTTCAGTGCTTAGGCCTATAATCAGTATTTACTTTGTGTACGCATCACAAGGTATCCAAGGGCGGTTCGAGATATGGCAACAAGTCCTAACCATCTTTTAAACTGTTTCCGGGTAATGTTTCCTCGCAAAATGTTGTTGCTAAATATTACGTAATGTTTTTGTGAGCGCAAAAGAGTTAAAAAAGCGCGGTTTTAATTTTTTTAAAAAATTCTTGTTCACTAAATGGTTTTCATATCTATATTTTTAATTGCATGACGATGTAACTCAAAAAAAGGCACAAAGTATCTACTATGTTATAACCAACACATTGGAATATGTGTAAAAGAGCTAATGAACTAATTTCATAAACATACAATGCTCTTTCCCCTCATAGTTTTTGAAATGATATTTGCAGACAGATGTGCTTTAGTTGTCAATCAATTTAATATTGTTGTTATGGATACAAATGGTCCTTCTATTTTCTCTTCAAGGTACTGAACTGATTAAACATAAAGAACCACAAGGTCAAATTTACTTGACTCTTCTACTTTTATTGCTAATCTAACTCAACATTTTTTGTTACATTACCATTAATTGTCTCTAGCAATAATTATTAATAATAGTTCCATCCAGAAAACCGTTAACACTAAAGACACCCCCCCCCCCCCCGGCTGTCTGGGAGAGGTAGTTTTGATTAGTACATGTACCTACTAGCAATTTTTTTTCTTTTTTTTTTTGCAAATCTGAATGTTTTGAGATTATCTCTCAACGACTGATCAGCTTCTACAACTTTACCAGATGTAGCCAGGTCCTTTTCGAATTTCCCCCTGAAGAGTTCTTTTGTTTTTGTGTTGCACAGTTTATGTAGCATGTCATTATAGACTTTGTCAATCACATTTTTGCTTGTATCCTTCACTGGCGCTCCACACTTTTCTGCTGACCATTTAAAGGGATTCAGCAACTCCTCGTCATCATAAACATTGAAATGGACAACTTCCAAAAAATTAGTCTTGTGTTTCTTCAAGCTGCGCTCGTTCACATATTCACAAATGTTGAAATCTGTTTCTCGCACAAAACTGAGAAATTCTTTCTTGACGAATGTCAGATGACCCTCGTCAAGAATTTGAAGAGCTGCTGGAAGGTGGCTTTTGTCAGACTCTTTCAGGTGAGTCAGAGAGTCGAACTCAATTACCATCGGTTCTCTGCTGGCAAATGTCATTCTTCTTTTACCCTTCTTTTTGGACAAAGTGTCTTTCCTTAATCTCACCATCTAGCAAAGAGCCGCACCAGACATGCGGTACAGTGTGACATCATCTTCAGGTTTAATAATGTGTGGGACATCTTTAGGTTGGGCAAAGTTATATGCTTCTGTTTTGAGCAAAATCATAAACTAAGGATAACTGGTGTATTGGCCTCTTCTTTAGCTTAGTTCTCGACTGACTTCGATCATTCCTTTGTGAGCAAACGCTGGCAAAATGATTTGGTTTACCGCAACTTGTACAAGTTTTCCGGTATGCAGGGCACCCGGAGCGGCTTCGTTTTTGTTTACCACCACAATATCTGCATTTGCCCGTCTCGGGTTTCTCGTGTCTTTTAAAAGGAGTTTTGTTGAATTTCCCTTTAGATGTGCTGTCGAATACGAGGACTTCTTCGGGCTTTTCTACCATGGTTTTCATCTCCTGGGATGTACCTTCGCTGCTTTTGCAGATATCAATCACTCGGCCAAGTGTGAGCTTTTTTCCTGCAGCAACTTCTTTCGTGTTCTGCTATTTCTAATGCCAAGTACAAGCCGATCGCGTACCAGCGAGTTGTGTAAACACGAGCAAAAATTGCACGATTGCGCCATTGTGCGTGGGGCGTTCACATATTTGTCAATGCTTTCACCTTCTTCTTAGTTCCTGCTGTTGAATATGTATCTTTCATAGGTTTCATTTGTTTCTCTGATGCACAGATCTTCAAACTTCGTAATGACGGCATCAAGTTTCTTCCTGTCATGTAATTTTACTTCTGCCATGTAATTTTATGCCGGGAGATGCAGAGTGAAATTCGATAAATAATCTGGCCTTAATTTTAAGAGTTTTTCTCTAAACGGAATGTAAGCAGCATAAAAAGACATGAAAACGACTTTCAGAATCGTGATCGCGCATTTAAAGTTTGGTTAAGTGAATGGTCAAACTCCATTCAGTGTACTATAGTTTACTTCTACCGGGCAGTTTTATGATGGGCAATGCAGAGTGAAATTCGATCTTGAATCTGACCTTAATTGAAGGAGTTTTTCTCTAAACAGAATCTAAACAGCATGAAAAGACATGAAAGTGAATTTCAGATAGTCTTTGATAGTGAAGAGCTGTCAATCCCTCGCCTGCTTCTCCTTCATCAGCAGATTCAAAATAAGGAAGATCGCCGTCATCATGATCTATACAATTTGAGGGATTAAGATAACTGGTGCTTCCACTAATATCAACTTCACCACTACTCAGCTGCACTTTTTTTCTATTAACGCCATAGTCATGGTGGAATCTAACATTGACTTCTGCCTTGAAATGTTTGACCTTTCTGGGAAAAGAAAGTAGACATGCATTTAGAAGATAACTCGATTTGTAGATCTCATCCGACCACACTGAGCGAGACCAGTACTACTGCCACTGCAGAGCAGTTTTCATATTACTAGAAAAGGAAAGATGGAGGCGAATAGAAGTGTGAGTAGGTGTGCGAGAAAAGAGGCAAAATGTAGGAAGAAAAACAGAAAGGCGGAACACTCACTGGCTCATTGATTGATGCAATGGTGAAGAATATTTATGAAGGTGATCGGTAGATCCTCAGATCCTCAGGTGCAGACGAGAGGGTCAAGCGAAGTACATCGACAGCTGGCAACAAAAAGACTGTGATTGAACCTAAATACACCTACAAAGCCGATCTCGAGCTTAAACACTCAGTTTGAAGCACAGTTATTGTGACACAAGCTGCCTCTAATCCATACTTCGCCTTTCCAGTTACGGACAATATGTACTACAGTATACTACGGCCAGGTGATGCCCGGTACTATGTGTACCTTTTTGCAGGGTGATACCCAGTGCCTTTCGCAAGAATTGGGTGCCTGACGCATCGTGGGGCAAAATAACATGGCGTTAGGATCCAGCAGAGTCGATTTCACTTGAGTGTGTTATGCACAAAATAGTCGGAAATCACTGTCACACTTCCTATTTAATCAAATACAAGTGGTGTCGTATTTTCGTGCAGCTTCTTAACAGGTATCTATTTGTATTATGCTTTTGGTGTTCCTTTCCCACCAAAATCAAACTTACAATTCAACATCCGATTTGAAGTGAACATTAGACTTTGTCAATATTCTCCTGATTTGATGTGGATAGTTAGAGTTTAAAACTTCTCATCTTTTCCATTTTGTTACAGCTATCCCGATAGCGTTACTGAAGAATGTTTGTAAACTGACTAAACCAGTATCACTGGACCATACATGCAGCAGTCATAATCTACAGGCACACCTCATGAGCTTATAATAACTAGTAATAGTTCTCACTAAAGCTGCTCCCGCTTTTTTTTATAATTTCGAGTGTAGAATGTTTTCTGAAGTGAAACTCTGTGGAGGAAATTTAGGATAAATGGCATGCGTAGTACGAAATGTTTCACTAAATCTTGAGTATTTAAATACCATAAATTTCAATGTGTAAAATATGTCCAGTACTGGCTACTTGTATAGGCATGGACAAAATTCTTGTCCCTGTTTCTCTACTTTAATGTTGCTCCCGCCTTGGGTAGCAGAGCTGTATAGTGGTTAGCAAGAAAGATTCCACGCAAAGGACTCCTTTGTAGCATCTCTGCATGTGAGGTGGTAATATGCAGTTTGGTCCTGAAGCGCAGCACTTTACCGTTTTGGTAAATACAGGTTCTGGTAAATACTGCTCCCTCTGGTCTCAGGGATGTAGTGTGGATGTAAATAGAGCTGTGGATTGCAATTGATAATGCATGAACAATGTAAACTTGTGCATTTTTCCAATCTATGCAGAGTTAAATTGAGATCATTATGCCAAAGATACAAATTGATTTAGAACTCTGTTATTGGGGGCAATGCTTGAAGAATATTTTAGATGTCATAGGCGGATAGCTATTACCATAACAACACCTCAACAGTAAGAAAAGTACCCCAAAATTTCAGTTTTGTAATTTATCGGTAACACTAAGTTGGTGACCTACCATTTGTTAATTCATTGCTTGGAAGCTCCAATGGTTCTGTGATATGTCTGCCAACATTGGAGAATTTTCTGTTGTGCAAATAAAATATATTAAAAAAGACATTCTATAAATTAAAGAAATTCCACAACTTAATTTTTGATCAAACTTTTCTATTTAAATTAGCATAGTGAATGTTAGATAAAGTATAACTTGAATGTAAAGTGCCGAAATGTTTGGAGGCATCTGTCTGTTCATCAGAGCAATTTTATAATATTAACACACAAAAGCATCTTTTCGTTGTAGTTGTCATTACTGGAGACCCAGATACAAAGGTTCACTGTTTTATGTATCCCTTCCAGGTACACACCTATCACTAATGATAAGTGTGTGATGATACACATATGATCAATGGTATAAACATTAGATCCATTGATGAAGAGGCAGAAGCCTCAAAACATTGGGACTTTTCAATTATTATCAAGATATTTATAGTCAAACAATAATCAACTTCCCTAACTGTTAACCACTATAGCATTGTCTTGGAAGTAGAATCTATGTTGTGTGAATGTTACTTCAAAACTTAAGATTATGTTCTTTCATTTAAAGTTGTAAAACAGTAGAATTCATCTATAAGGTAAGAATGTAAATAAACAGTCATGTACCTGAGGCATGGACTGTCGCTGCCCAGCCAAGAACTACTGACAGTTGGTCTACTTCAAGGCCTGTTAGTCAAATTCTGACACAGATGAGACAAAGGCAAAATGGTGCCTTCTTGATAAAGATGCAGTTACTCAGGATATCGACAACAGCAGCTAGTGTGCCATTCACCCTTTTATTTGCAACATCAATGTTTTTGAGACGAACTATTCCGTCCACTTTGTTCACCAATTTTGTCTGTGCAGACTGCTTCATTGTCATGTTTTTGATCTCTCTTGATACAACGTTAAAAATTTCTTGTTTACATGTTTCTTTGCAGTTGGCAAGGAAGTGTTTCACATTTCTCTTTTTTGCTATCTTTTACAGTTGTACATGTAGTTACCTGACGTCAAATGCAGCAATTAATTCAATGTACTCTTCATGTGCCAGTACATGTAGTTGAATGTTCAGTGCCGGGCGCCTAAAGTAAGCACTGAGTAAATACGTGTTTCCTCCATTAGTGACATTACTTGTGGGAACAAATCTAACGGGCTCTGTTGACTCAGGTAGCAGGACTGTAGAATGGTGAGCAAGAAACATTCCACACAAAGGACTCCTTCCTAGTATCTCTGCCTGAGCTCCAGGTGGCAAGTAGACAAGGTGCTGAGTGGTTCCTCTAACTCTGTTTCTAAAATGGTCCTGAAGGTCAACACTGTCAGCATCTGATAAATACATGTTATGCTGATCTGGTTTTAAGAATGTAGTGTAGATGTAGATAGGTCTGTGGAGTGCAATGGATAGAGCATGCAAGTGCATTTCACCACCCCATGCACTAAGATTTAGGGCAATTGCAACTTGCTCTTGAAAACTGAGACTAGCATGTTCATTGTATCCTATCAGCTGTTGAAAGTACTGCTCATTTTCCACCAGAGTAAAAGCTGTCACCAGTCTTAGAATAGGCATCAAGTCTGTAGAACCACACAAACAAAGAGAGATCATGTGCCAGAGACAGTTACCATCAGGTGGTGTTTCAGTTGGTCTGTACCAATGTGATAATACAGGATGGAGATACTCATCCATGTCTGGTGATAAAGTGTGTGTCTCTTCAGAAAATTCTGCAGGCTCAACCATCCTTAGGGTATCTAGCAGAGAGTACACGTCTGGCTGATTGGTGGCATTTTTTAAAACTCGTCTAGCATTGGTTAGCTGTGCTTTGCCATTTTGGCACGTAAATTGCACTGGATTAGTTAACAGTTGAGATACAATGGAATGCACCTTTGAAGAATAGACCATGTCTCCTCTTTCTTTGACTCTCTTCACCTCACTTGGTTTTGTCATTTTGGTACAATTCTGTTTTGGAGCCATTTGAAGTCCGGAAGCACATTCTGTTTTCTTGGGAGGTGTCTGCTTCTTGTTCAAGAAAGTTTGTTCTGGAAGTTTAGGCATAGCAATGCGTGAAGCCCCTGAGGAACTTGTGTCAGCACACAGATCAACTGTCTCCATCCACTTCAACAGTTCTCTTTGACGATCAGCCAAATAAATAGCACCTGGATCAAATTCTAAGAGGAAGAGATCTTCTAGACGTTTCACCCGGCTCAATGCAACATAGGCTTGACCAGACGCAAAGAAGTTCTTATTCATAAGAACATATGTTTGCTTCAGTTCCATACCTTGGACCTTCAAATAATTTATAACAAGGAACAATAAGGCCATTGTTTCAATAAAAATGATAATAAATTATGGAAGGAGAAAAGCTATTCCATCTGTATCAATAGCCCCAAAGACATGCTCTTTTCCTTCCATTTTTTACAAGAACCTGTCATTCCAATAATCTCTCTCACATCGTAATGCAACAATGATGCAACCATGACTAAGATCAATATCATCTTCAGTGCCAATTACACATGAATTTAGGACCTCTGTTACTTCTTCATCAACAATACCAAGCCTTACTTTGTCTAGCATGTTGTCAAAGGCAGGGTCTCCTTGCCGTTTGACCTCTTTAAGCATTAAAAGGGAATGTCCAATAGGACCGAGCCATATCAAAAATATGTGGCACATGATGAAAAATCAAAATTTTTCATATTCTTTCCAGAGATAGTCTATGGTAAGCCTAGAAACGTGGTGTGATTTTTTTCTTGAAATAAAAATCCTTTGCGGTCCCACGTCTGGTCAAAAACACGCAAAATTCAGTGACTAATACCTTATCATAAACTTCGCTCTGTTTAATCCCCATCAAAATAATACTCCAGTCTGAGCCTGGAAATTTATTTTTGAGGAGTTTACAAGTCTTTTGAGGCCAATTATACCTCAGTGGGTTAATTTTCAAGGTCACGAAGAGCCGCTTTAGATCACTAAAATTCACTTCCTCAAAATTCTTAATTATGCACACTTTTTCAACCGGCAAATTCGCTACCCGGTAGAACACCAAAACACCTAAGATTTTGACGTTTCAAAGACGAAATCTCAGTGTAAAACCTGGTATAAAAATTATTTTCGGGCTTTACATCAGCGCTGAGTACTAATGCTGTCAAAATGGTGATATAATCACAACACTAACCTGCTAGAAACGAAAACAATAGGCAAGTGTCTGGGATTCAATAATCAAAAGGAACCTGAAAACGTCCTGTGGTATTTGATTTCCTCGGTATTTGGACTTAAACTATGGCAGAAAAGTCATGTTTAAGCTTACCTCCTGTGAGACATTACATTCAAACGTTAATAGTACTGGCATATTCAGAATCCTGCATGCACGATAATCATTGCGGCGTGTGGTGTTCTGGGAAGTACATCATTTTCTCATTGACATTCAACCAGTGAAACCGAGAAAATCCAGCACATTTTTGTCCCTTGTTCTAAAACAGCAATCCATAAAAGTAGAGAAGCCTTCTAGTGTCAGTCCCTTGCTTGTAACGAGAAAAGCTTATGTTCTGTTCTCGTCGAAATGTAAATATCGCATTTGATGTCGACTTCATTTCTATGTCACGTAACAGTCAACTGATGGAATTTTGTCACGCATTGCCAAAAACTGAATCAAGAGATTTAATAAGACGTTCAAAGCAAACAATGTTTATTTGAAAGCTATGAGAACATACCTCTGCGACCCTTCACGCGGTAAGCGATACGGAAAACTTTAAAGAATCCGAACGTGAACTGTAAAATATCGCAGGGCCGGCAGAAATCGCACGAAAACTGCTCAACTTAATGTTTAGCGGGGCTGTCTAACGAAAAGATATCGAGCAATTCAATCATAGTCTAACTGTGACAATGGACTAGCGCCTATACAGCTGCAATAACATTTAATTTTTATCCCATCTACAACATCATGTGCACAGAAGTTTCCTCTTCAATGATTTTAAGGCCATCCCCCTTTTTTTCTCTGTTTAGCGTCGTCCGACCGACCCAGATTTTCGCGTTTTCAAAAAAAAAAGTCATGAAGAAGGCAATGACATGTTTGACTGGTTTATTAGCTTAACTTAATTTGTCATCGATTGTAAAGCTACACGTATTTTGTGACTGATTTCTTAGTAAGACTTCAACAACTACAAAATCTCAAGAAATCGTCACTTTAATCTAAAATACAGACGATGTTTTGTGCTGGCAGTGCTGCGCATCATTTCTGGCGAGATCATTGCGCGCGCAGTAAAAAAATGGCGGCTTTTTGTTTACGGTTGGACCTCACCATAGAGGTAAATCATCATGTTCTCGAAAACGAGTTCAATGACCTATCAATTTTATCTTTTTTTTTTAATTGAGTAAAAACATTTTCTATTTAAAATAAATATGGACCAATTCTCAGTGTAGAAAAAGAAATGATCGTCGGAAACGTGGATCTAGTAAACAATCGTGGCTATAATCATGGTGCTATTATAAGGATTTATGGCAGGGTTCGTACTCTTTTGAGTTGTTTTAATTCTATGACTTCCCATGACTTTTTCCATGACCTTTTCAAGTTTTCCAAGGCCTTAGGATTAGCTGTCAGTTTCAAAAATTCAAACCCTAAACTTGTTTTAGAGCATTTTTAAGCCTTGAACAGTACAACAGACAAACTCTGGGGTTCATCAAAATGCGTGCCGTTTACGCTGCTTACAGGTAATCAGTGTCTCTATCTTTTATTGTCCTTGCCTTGTGATCTGCAGTAAATAACCTATCAAACAGAATTTTAATTTTCCATAACTTTCAAGGACCACCATGACCTGAACGAACCCTGTATGAGGTATAAAAGAGCAACCTCGTTCCCAGGGCCTTTTCCCTGGCTTGAGGGCGGGGCAGGAAAAGGCCCTGGCATCGGCTGGTCACGTGCCCACCTTACACCCAGAAATCCTGGGTGTAATAAATTAGCGAGTTTGCATAACCAAAAGTGCCAAAATCGAGATTGCAGAGACACTGTCTGTGCTTTTCAACTTGGATCTGCTTTTAAACATTGAAACTTTGCGTAGTTTTGTTCATTAAAGCCACTTCAAGTGAAATGTTTTGATTATTCACCGAAAGGCAAAGATATTGTTGCCGTTCTACCGACTGGCTTTGCAAATCTCTGCTGTTTCAGCGTCTACCGGATTTCTTGCCTGTCAAGGCGAACAATAATATTTTGTAAAATACACGAATTCTACGGTTCGTGACATTTATACTTTTGCCGTTTTCTGTTCGGTCACTCGACCATTTTGTCGCTTCACTCATGTTTATGAAGGGCTCTTCATGCTGTGTCCAAGTAGAGAAAAGGCCCTGGGAACGAGGCTGATAAAAGAGGTGCTGTTGCTCCTAAACGAACTTGGGCATCGGATGGGGACCCCTCCTTTTTATTTAAAAATTTAAGTTTCTATAATATAAACAATCAACAGGCAAAGTTTGGCAAAAATCTCAGTGCAGGCTCTATTTCAGTGGAATGACCTTAATTACGACGTCAATCTTTCCTTCCTCCATTGTCATTATGTCGACTTTGTAACCTCGTCTTGTCGTTTCCAGGCTGCGCAGACAACTATGCCGAGGTACTGGGTCTCCTAGTTCCAGACTTCTTTTTTTGGCATTTTTTTTGTCTTTTCCGACCGACTGACCCAAAATCAGAAAACGTATTCGACAGTAAACGAAAAAAAAAAGGGGATGGCCTAACATGGAAAACAAAACTGGTGCTTATTCGTTTTAAACAAGTTCATTTTCCATTGCAGTCGTTAGTGGTTTTTCAGTGCATATCACACTTTGTGCTAGCTAGAAATTGTTTCTTTACATTTCCATACAGCCATTCTTTTACATTATTTTGTGATCTTATACGTTTCAGTGTCGGAGTTCTGCAAAAAAATACCCGGCAGGTCTATTTCGGGGGTGAGGGGCGAGGGGTGAAGAGGTGAACACTTAGCTGCGTTTGTAATAAAACGGAATAAAATACGTAATAAAATGCATCTGTTAAAAATAATACCCGTCCGGTCGATGGATCCTTCTCCTTAGCTGGGAAGGAACTTTCGTTTGCAATCAGAAGGATAAGTTCAATATTTTTTAAGATAAATATATTTATCGCAGTTCTGACTCGTCTGGTTGGCACGCATATTTTTAATTTGGAACTTTCTCTATAATTTATACCTAGACAGTGATCTCTTATTCCAAACACAGCCGTTAACTACGTTGGTTCTGGAATGACTGAACTTATCGCCGTATGTTAAGTTAATTCTTGTCTATGTACAAAAAATTCAGTAATGTTATTAACTGACAGGTGTTAAATAAACACTTTCCTCTTACGAAGACATGTCGAGAAATTCACTTATTCCCACGCAATATCCGCACAACAAATCTGAACGCACGTGCACCAACACTTAGGGGGTGTTTACATGAGAAAACTCGCACCGGCGCGAGTTTCACACTAGGATGACTTTTTGATTTCGTATCGAGTTTACATGTCATATCTTGTTGTTTAACGGTACATTTAATGGTGATAAAATACATATTTGCTTCAAAATCACAAACATTACACATGCGCTACCCGTTCCAGTCTACTGGCAGACCGATTTCACACCGAAATGGGTGGTCGTCTCGCGTTTACATGATACCGTCGCGACATTTCGTACCAGAGTGAAATTCTTGCCCCGGTGCGAGAACCGGGGTGAACTCACGCCGGGGTGACTCGCACCGGCATAACATTTACTCAAGCATGTTAAGGCATGGCTCAAACAGTAAAATAGTAAAAATAAGGAAAAAAATTATTGCAGCACCAGCAATCCATGAATAGCCACCAAACTTGGCACGAACACAAAACTTATTATCCTTAATAAATGTGTCATACCAGATGTTATTTTTTTAAGTCACGTGACCTGTCACGTCACTTTGAATTTCTCGGTAGTAAAATGAAAATGGGCCGATGAAATGACACACAACCTACACAAAGAAAGACAATTTTAAGTGCTGTATATCAAACCCAACAGGTATCTGTCCTGAATGGGTGACTTCATTAAAACAGCTAATGTGATATTTTTATAAATATTGTTGGCAAGAACTAATTCTGTTCATTTCCCATCCACTGAAACTTTATTTTAAGCTGTGGTTCACCATTCAGGACAGAAAACAATAGAAGAACCTAGTCAGTTTTTAAATCGCTGATTACTTTTCTCGTCTGTAATGAATTCGGTGGCCCGTTCGCGTTCAAACAAGCGCTCTCGAGGGAAATGAAAATGGGCGCCATTTTATGCCAAACGGCCGTTGTCGTCATGCTGTTAAGAAGACTGGCGACTAAGTAACAATGGTTGAAAACCGCTAACACGATAGATTGAGGACGCTCAAATGAAGTGACTAACCAATGAGAACATTGCTTCGAAGGGAAAATAAAGATGGCGGACGAAAGTGATCAAGACAGTTTACATACGTTTTTCAATTGCAGCAAGATTAAAGCTCGGTCATTGACAAGATTATGTGTACCTGACAAAAGGGATGTGAATAATGCCCTGCTTGAACGTTCAAGGCTTTGGATTGTTACTATCTTAAAGAATACGTCAGTTTCTGCGAAGAGTTAAGAGCCACGAAAGTTTATTTCTTCTTCTAATAAAAACGTGCTAACCAGTCAAAAAGGTTTCCGGAATGCACTTAACATAATCTGAGCGGGTTTCGGGTGAAATTTAACACCTCGCGCATGCTAATTTCGATAGATTTTGGCGGAATTTTCAAAATGACGGATAGAGTTTGCTGTGGGTTTGCGAGAGTCTTCCTTTGGGAGACAAAAGCAATTGCTCTGAACCATAATACACGTGGTTCTGATGAGACAAAGGCTCAGTTTAACAAACGTGTACTCGAAGAAAGATTTAACCTATACATCGAGCAGTTTCAAGACTACAAACCATTGTTGATGGACAAAGGTAAACAAACGTGTTCACTCAGGGTTCACTGCGAGAAAGCTAAATGCAGTACATTTCTATACTAAGGATTTTTTTTTAATCACATTCACAGTTGCATTCTTAAGAAGTTACAAAATCATTGACGAAAAAATATCCCACTGGAGAAAACCAACTGAAAAGCAAGCATTATCTTGCACAGTTCTCCTCTGGTAAATGGACGTAGACAACAGAGCTTCGAAGGAATCTTCACAACCTTCAAAAGTGCAAGTGCTGCAAGAGTTTTCACGCATCTATTAGTGAAACATTTCCTGAAAGCAAACAAAACCGTCATAAGTATAAGGGTCCTTTGAGCGACTTGAAAAACACATCAGCAACTCATATTCCTAAAAAGTCTCAACCAACTAAAGGAGAACTTAAAGCCCTTGGAGAGATGATTGTCTCTACCTATGACAAAACGTGCAAGGAAAACCTTGGCAAGCCTTTCAGTGAAGTGCTACTTGCTGCCCCACAATTAAACCTTCAAGAAAAGCCAAGTTCTTATGAGAAGAAAAAACAACGGTTGAAAACCCAGCGGCAATTTAAAGCCTCTGTTGAAGATATGTGGAGTCAGACTGATGCAGATGCACATCTTGCTCAAAGAACATCTTTGGCAGCAAGAGCAAAGCAGCGAGCCTATCAATCATTTGAAACCTTACAAGAAGCAAAAGTACGACAAGAAAAAAACCCCACCTGGCATGAATGAACGCTCTCACATCCCTAAAGAGATTACTGGAGATACAGAGCAGTTGCTGAAAGATGTGGCAAGGTGGCCTCATGAACCTGTGAGCTGGTCTGCAAAAGCAAAACAATACAACATTAGAGGAAAGGCCAATGAAACCACACCACTTAATGGAGGGCCAAATACTGAAGGAATTCTAAAAGTCAAAAGGGGTGGATATAAATCCATTCGAGAAACTCAGTGAAGGTAAAAACAAACTAAAAATTTAGAAGATCTCTTCCTCTTAGAATTTGATCCAGGTGCTATTTATTTGGCTGATCGTCAAAAAGAACTACTGAAGTGGATGGAGACAGTTGATTTGTGTGCTGATACAAGTTCCTCAGGGGCTTCACGCATTCCTATGCCTAAACTTCCAGAACAAACTTTCTTGAACAAGAAGCAGACACCTCCCAAGAAAACAGAATGTGCTTCTGGACTTCAAATGGCCCCAAAACAGAATTGTACAAAAATAACAAAACCAAGTGAGGTGAAGAGAGTCAAAGAAAGGGGAGACATGGTCTATTCTTCAAAGGTGCATTCCCTTGTATCTCAACTGTTAACTAATCCAGTGCACTTTACGTGCCAAAATGGCAAAGCACAGCTAACCAATGCTAGACGAGTTTTAAAAAATGCCACCAATCAGCCAGACATGTACTCTCTGCTAGATACCCTAAGGATGGTTGAGCCTGCAGAATTTTCTGAAGAGACACACACTTTATCACCAGACATGGAAGAGCATCTCCATCCTGTATTATCACATTGGTACAGACCAACTGAAACACCACCTGATGGTAACTGTCTCTGGCACATGATCTCTCTTTGTTTGTGTGGTTCTACAGACTTGATGCCTATTCTAAGACTAGTGACAGCTTTTACTCTGGTGGAAAATGAGCAGTATTTTCAACAGCTGATAGGATACAATGAACATGCTAGTCTCAGTTTTCAAGAGCAAGTTGCAATTGCCCTTAATCTTAGTGCATGGGGTGGTGAAATGCACTTGCATGCTCTATCCATTGCACTCCACAGACCTATTTACATCTACACTACATTCTTAAAACCAGATCAGCATAACATGTATTTACCAGATGCTGACAGTGTTGACCTTCAGGACCATTTTAGAAACAGAGTTAGAGGAACCACTCAGCACCTTGTCTACTTGCCACCTGGAGCTCAGGCAGAGATACTAGGAAGGAGTCCTTTGTGTGGAATGTTTCTTGCTCACCATTATACAGCCCTGCTACCTGAGTCAACAGAGCCTGTTAGATTTGTTCCCACAAGTAATGTCACTAATGGAGGAAACAGGTATTTACTCAGTGCCTACTTTAGGCGCCCGGCACTGAACATTCAACTACATGTACTGGCACATGAAGAGTAAATTGAATTAATTGCTGCATTTGACGTCAGGTAACTACATGTACAACTGTAAATAACATTTGAGATGATAGCAAAAAAGAGAAATGTGAATCATTTCCTTGCCAACTGCAAAGAAACATGTAGACAAGAAATATTTAACATTGTATCAAGAGAGATTGAAAACATGACAATGAAGCAGTCTGCACAGACAAAATTGGTGAACAAAATGGAAGGAGTAGTTCTTCTCAAAAACATTGATGTTGCAAATAAAAGGGTGAATGGCACACTAGCTACTGTTATCCATATCCTGGGTAACTGCATCTTTATCAAGAAGGCACTATTTTGCCTGTGTCTCATCTGTGTCAGAATTTGATTAACAGGCCTTCCAGTAGACCAACTGTCAGTAGTTCTTGGCTGGGCAGCGACAGTCCATGCCTCAGGTACATGACTGTTTATTTACATTCTTACCTCATAGGTGAATTCTACTATTTTACAACAACTTTAAATGAAAGAACTTAATCTTAAGTTTTGAAGTAACATTCACAAAACATAGATTCTACTTCCAAGAAAATGCTATAGCGGTTAACAGTCAGGGAAGTTGATTATTGTTTGACTATAAATACCTTAATAATAATTGAAAAATCCCAATGTTTTGAGGCTTCTGCCTCCTCATCAATGGATCTAATGTTTATACCATTGATGATATGTGTATCACCACACACTTATCATTAGTGATAGGTGTGCACCTGGAAGGGACACATAAAACAGTGAACCTTTGTATCTGGGTCTCCAGTAATGGCAACTACAAGGAAGAAATGCTTTTGTTTGTGTGTTAATATTATAAAATTGCTCTGATGAAGAGACAGATGCCTCTAAACATTTTGGCACTTTACATTCAAGTTATACTTTATCTAACATTCACTATGCTAATTTTAATAAAAAAGTTTGATCAAAAATTAAGTTGTGGAATTTCTTTAATTCATAGAATGTCTTTTTTAATATAAATATTTTATTTGCACAACAGAAAATTTTCCAATGTTGGCAGACATATCACAGAACCATTGGAGCTTCCAAACAATGAATTACATGTAACAAATGGTAGGTCACCAACTTAGTGTTACCGATAAATAATAATTATTAGAAAACTGAAATTTTGGGGTACTTTTCTTACTGTTGAGGTGATGCTATGGTAAATTAGCTATCCACCTATGACATCTAAAATATTCTTCAAGCATTGCCCCCAATAACAGAGTTCTAAATCAATTTGTATCTTTGGCATAATGATCTCAATTTAACTCTGCATAGATTGGAAAAATGCACAAGTTTACATTGTTCATGCATTATCAATTGCACTCCACAGCTCTATTTACATCCACACAACATCCCTGAGACCAGAGGAAGCAGTGTTTACCAGAACCTGTATTTACCAAAACGTGAAAGTGCTGCGCTTCAGGACCAAACTGTTTAAGGGGACCATTCAGCATATTACCACCTCACATGCAGAGATGCTACAAAGAAGTCCTTTGCATGGAATCTTTCTTGCTAACCACTATACAGCTCTGCTACCCAAGGCGGGAGCAACATTAAAGTAGAGAAACAGGTACAAGATTTTTGTCCATGCCTACAAGTAGCCAGTACTGGACATTAATTTTACACATTGAAATTTATGGTATTTAAATACTCAAGATTTAGTTAAACATTTCGTACTACGCATGCCATTTATCCTAAATTTCCTCCACAGAGTTTCACTTCA
The DNA here is from genome assembly GCA_019787425.1 of Platygyra sinensis. Classification (NCBI taxonomy): domain Eukaryota; kingdom Metazoa; phylum Cnidaria; class Anthozoa; order Scleractinia; family Merulinidae; genus Platygyra; species Platygyra sinensis. Next base: position 61 of record JAHPZR010017900.1, on the reverse strand, counting down.
GAAAACATTCTACACTCGAAATTATAAAAAAAAAGTGGGGCCAGCTTTAGTGAGAACTATT
>JAHPZR010017899.1:0-10771 GCA_019787425.1 Platygyra sinensis | reverse complement strand
CTCTGTTCTCCGCCGGCTCAAGTCAAGAGAAATTCGCTTGAAAATTGCCAGTAGCTTTTGACGTCTGTTCCACGTTTGTTTTAGACTGGAATAGCAACATTCCAAATTCAGTTGTCGAACATCGTTTTTACTGTAGTTTAAGCACTGAGCGGAGTCCAAGTTAATTGTGTGGTATTGTGTTAAGTTTTCAGCCAGTCTAGCCCGATATACGAAGCCTGGCAGTCCGACCTCATGATCTTTTAGACCACTCCTTTTCTGTCATGCTGGGGATTTCCTCTGTTTTTTATCATTGGTAGGAGCCCATTACCCGGAGCCTCCATCTCCCATACAAAACCTTTGAGACAAACTTTGCGCGTATCTTTTTATTTTTAGAAACTGCGGGACTCTTAGATTCGCGCGCACTATATGCCATACAGTGCAATATAATACAATACAACACTGCACAACCAGCACAACACAACACAACACAATACATTACAATGCATTACACAATATGTTTCTTGGGAATTTAAGCTAGCTTGGGGTGTAGACTGTTCTAAAAAGAGAAAGATACGCGCAAAGGTTGACTCAAGGATATATGGGAGATGGAGGCTCCGGTTAATGGGCTCCTGTCATTGGCCAGTAACATAGTTGCGCTAGTACGAACGACATTTACAAAATAAAGTTAGTTACAAACACAACCTAAAACTGTGAAGCTATTTAAACACGGAGCGATCCTATATAACGAGGCTGAGTGTTCAGCCTGTCAATCACAAATCCCAACGGACGGCCAATGCTCCCATTTGATTGGCTTATTCACTCAAATCTAGTGAGTTGCCACAGGATTCTGTTTTTCTGCCGATTTTCTGCGGTTGAGAAATAAATTTGAAAACTGAAATTCGTAAAAGAATACAAACAGACTGCGAAGGTAATATATTTTATCTACGGTAATATGGTTATTCTTCAGCCAGTTATGTAAAAGAGATTCCGTAACCTCAACATCAGCTGCTGTTGTACTCTTGCAGCTAAAATCCAGTCAACCTTTTACGAAGGTAATAAATTATTTTATGGCATTCAGCCTTGAGTCTTCCATTTCCTTTCTAACGTCAATATTCAGGCGAAATCTCACTTTGCCATTTTTCAAGTTCTGCTCTTTCTTCGTAGTACTTGTTGTTTCCAATTTCTTTGCTCTGAATGTGGAACAGTTTGAGGAATAACTCAGTGTTGTTCACTTTGCATTTTGTTTGCACCATCATAACGCTCATAAACCTGAATAATTATCCCACCAAAATCCGTCTGTGTTCACAGGCTAACCAAAATCACCTCTTACGAGATTTCGTTTCGTTCTCAGCATGCTGAGATAAATGGAAACAGATAGCTTTATAACATAGCTATATGCTAGCGCGCGCCGTGATTGGCTAATTTTCTATGAAAAAGAAATGGATGGTTCATAGAGATGGTTCATGCTGACGCCATCGTCGGTGAAATTTCTTGCCAGCGAAAGTTTTTCTCACAACTTTTTTCGAGTAAAACTTAACTTTAGCTGTTACTAATAGCTAGTGTTTTTCAACATTTGAGTTAGGGTTTCTCGATGACTTTGGAGACTTGGAAAATTAATGTGTCTGAAATGGTTGCAGAAACATCAGTGCTACCGGTGAAAACAACACGTGCACGCGCACGTGCACGTGTAGCGAAACGTGCTGTCAGTGAAAACAACACGTGCACGTGCACGTGCAGAACTTGCAATTTGATAAGTGCAGAAAAAGCGACTTTTCAGCGTGAAAAATGTCTTGCTATGTTATAAAAGCAATGGACAATGCCTAGCTAGCGTCCATCCAATTCGGGATCCACTTGGATAGTTGGGAGAGCACTTAGGTAGCTAGAGATGCTCTCGGCTGCGCCTCGAGCATCTCTTACGCTACCTTCGTGCTCTCCCAACTATCCGCGTGCATCCCGAATTGGATGGACGCGCGCTAGGCATTGTCCATTCCTTTACGCGGCAGGCATCAGCTTTGTTATTTTAGTTAGTGGCGAAATTTGAATGTTCCACGTGCAGCGCGCGACGACGAAGACAATTCATCGTTTTTGTTCTTCCAAAGCCTTCGTCTAAAGTTTTAATATAAGTTTTATTTCACTTTATAACATAGCTATATGCTAGCGCGCGCTGTGATTGGCTAATTTGTAATGGTAATAGGACTGAGTGGAGTCCAATTCGGTCTGTGATCATACGAGTGATAACAAAATCGGACGACCGCGCAGCGGGAGTCCGATTTGTTTATCACGAGTATGATTACAGACAGAATTGGACGACACGAAGTCTTATTACCAATTAATCATAAAAATTACAATTTCCGAGAAAAGAAGAATAGCAAAGTTATGAAATAAAGGGAAAATTTGCATTTAATGTCGCTCTGAAATCGACAACAGTCAAAATGGATTTGCTGGTTGCCAAGTGACGAGCGAAAAACAAGTCTTATGTCAGTCAAAAACGCAACCATGCATGAAAACCGCTCAACTGCGCAGAACTTTGCGGAATTTGGTTAAAATTACGAACTCTTGCCAGGGCAGTTTTTCCAGCAAGATTCAAGGTTTTTAAGCTGAGTCAATAGACAGCTCACTTCAAGTTGTAAACATCAGAGCCAGTGTCAATTATGATTCTTCGTTTCCTTGGCTTTTTGGGATGGGGATTTTCTTAAGTTGCTGGTGTTTTTAAAACACACTGAACTGTTTATTGAAAATTTAAAATGGCGCCGAGAGATTTTTGTAGCCATGCTGTATTTGGACGACGGCAACGGGCATACCGGTGAATTCTGCCACATTCGCTAATGAAGAAACTTGGTTTGAACTGATTGGAACTGCTGGTCGAACATTCTCCTACAGCTGGTGGATTTGCTGAAGCTGCAGGCACCGAACTGTGCAAAGGGAATGTCGAAGAAATCGCAGATATCGAGCTGGATTGTACAGGCACGTATCCGCTAGCAATGAGAAACAATTCTCGTCCTTCACTGACAGTTAAATGCATTAATGTTTTTGGCTTTACAACGTTCTACCTATGCTGCCATCCATGATTTAGTTGCTCGAGCGATGTTTTTGGAGGCTGTGGTTTTACTATTATTTATTTCTGATATTTCTCCGTCCGATACAAGGGGAAAACTTGGCTTGGTCTACTGTCATTGTTCCTGTATTTTGATTTTGTTGAACAAAATGAGGATTTTCGAGGGAGGAAATACTAGCGTACTGTGCAGTGGTATTACAGCCGGGTGGATGTTTACCTCCGTTTGCCGCGGTTGTTGCGAAGCGATAAACAATGCTGTGGATGGCTGAACTTCATCTGAACATGTTAACATATCCACAAAGGAACTCGTCTGGATAGTTCGCATAAACATTTGTGCCATAGGATAAAATAAATCACTTCTGTCTTCTAAAACATAATCATTGTTCAAGGGGACAGAATTCTCCATTTTGAAGAAAGCCCCAATTTAGGAGTTTGTACACTTGTTTCTATGGTGATTGAAACCAAGGTTGTGATTGGTTGATTTAAACCACAACTTTAAATGTGATTGGTTAATTTTAACTACATCTTTGAATGTGATTGGCTTATTGAACTGTCCGATAACAAACTGTCCGATAACAAGGTGTCCGATAACAAACTGTCCGATAACAGCTTGACAAGTGAATTAGTGGGAAATAGGAGTTTTTTAAACCAATCATAATCGAGGAAATTGTAATTTTTATGATTATCTATGAAAAAGAAATGGATGGTTCATAGAGATGGTTCATGCTGACGCCATCGTCGGTGAAATTTCTTGCCAGCGAAAGTTTTTCTCACAACTTTTTTCGAGTAAAACTTAACTTTAGCTGTTACTAATAGCTAGTGTTTTTCAACATTTGAGTTAGGGTTTCTCGATGACTTTGGAGACTTGGAAAATTTAAAATGTGTCTGAAATGGTTGCAGAAACATCAGTGCTACCGGTGAAAACAACACGTGCACGCGCACGTGCACGTGTAGCGAAACGTGCTGTCAGTGAAAACAACACGTGCACGTGCACGTGAAGAACTTGCAATTTGATAAGTGCAGAAAAAGCGACTTTTCAGCGTGAAAAATGTCTTGCTATGTTATAAAAGCAATGGACAATGCCTAGCTAGCGTCCATCCAATTCGGGATCCACTTGGATAGTTGGGAGAGCACTTAGGTAGCTAGAGATGCTCTCGGCTGCGCCTCGAGCATCTCTTACGCTACCTTCGTGCTCTCCCAACTATCCGCGTGCATCCCGAATTGGATGGACGCGCGCTAGGCATTGTCCATTCCTTTAGTATTTTCATTATTTATCTTATTATTCTACGTAAATGACTCCGTTGGTTTGACGAAAACTACGCTATTTCTCCACGACTTCTATGTTATGCGACCGTTATTCTGGCTTTCCACCATTGCACAAGAAAGCCAACAAAGTGCTTCAAGGGGGCGTGTCCTTGCCTTTTATAGGATCGCTCCGTGTTTAAATGATTCGAGCTACTCTTGAATTGAGCAATGTTCTGCAAAATTCGCGATATTTACTTATTTTCAAATAGAGCATAATGGCACCATGTGGTGGAAGATATCGCTTACAATACAGCAGTGCCGGATGGCAATGGTCCTGGAACTGACTTCAACTGTCTCCCTCGACACGAGACCGATATCATAGAATGAGTTCCCTCGTGGTATTCGCATGAACAGTGACTTGGGCATCCTGAAATGACAGTAAATACTAAGTAGTTATTTATACCGTGCTGTTTAACACGATGCTTTCAAATGCGTCTGACAACGGTTAAAAAGCAGTAAAAAAACATTAAAGGAGAATTTCGCTCAACTGAACTGGCACTTTATTCTCTTAGCCAAAGGAAATTTCAGCTAGCTTGAAAAGCGCTTCAAGACCCAAACTTAGCAACCTTAAGTTAAAGTAACTTAGCAAAGGGTTTGGAAGCTGAATCATTGTACTGGCTTTGCGTTGGCCAAAAGTACCGACCGTTGAGTGAACTTCTCTTTTAAGAGTGTGTCCATGAGAAAGCATAGAACCAGACTGAAGTGATACAGCTTAAATCACCAATTTCGCTCAAACTTGGCGCAAATGTTGGGTTTAGGGAGTGAATTATTATGGCAGTCACTTCAAGCACACTAATTTATGCGGCATATTTAATAAGTTGTCTTGGTTTAAACAATAGCCCTTTTCACGGTCAATTTTTCTCATCTGCATTACAATGTAATCCAACGTAGATGCGAGGCAATTTCGGGCTAAAACTACAATATAGCCCGAAATTGCCTCGCGTACATGCTAGATTTTATTGTAATAATGCAAATAAGCAAAGTTAACCGTGAAAAGGGCTATTCTATTTCTCTATGTGGATCCATGTTTAGTAAGGCGCATATTTCGTGGTCCTTGTCTTTGCTCACGTTGCTATAATATCAGTATAAAATCTAACTTATATGAATTCTACAATCAGCGACAAAATTGTTCACACATTCATCTTTTTAAACTCCTATTTCGTCACTGTGATCCCTTTTTGCCCTCTTATCTTGTCCGTTCAGTCTCCCTTCCCCCAAACAATGTTGTGCCGCAATTGCTGTGATCTTGGGGAACAAACAAACTACATTTAATGGGAGAACGGTGTTTTTTCCACAATTTTTTCGCGATAAAAAGAGTGGTGTTAGTTGGTGCACTAATAGTGCTATGAAAAGACAATGTGTCAACTCATTTTGTCGCCGATTGTTGGTTTTCTGTTGGGAACAAAACAAAAACACCTAGAGTTAATCAATGCAGAAAGTTTCCCTTTGTTTGCGTCAGTTCAGTCAATACACATTTCTGTCATTTAACTGGCGGCCCATCAAAATTAAACAAATGCGGGTGTGAAACTAGCGCAAGGGTTTGGTTTATTTTACGCCAGGAAAGTTCGCTCCGTTTATGAAAAATCCGTCAAAATCCTCTTTACAGATTAAACTTTGCTAAATTAGTCCAAAACTCCTTGTGACTAATCGACATTTTGCCTGAAATGCCAACATTTCGCCGGCATATTGGCGAAATTTCAGAAAAACGAAAACAAAATTTGGCAAAGTTTGTTCAAAGTTTTTTTTTTTGTATACTACTCTTAATATTGATCACGCGTGTTATTGTGTGCTTAGAACTCACTTTCAATAAAAAGACAAGTTCCTCCTTCATTGTCTCTTCATCATTCTTCTTCACTTCGCAGCTATAGTTGTCGTTGCTTCTTTTTACAATCCCCATGCTATATCTCACACTAGTGCTGTTTTGCACAACGAGTCCGTTTTTTCGCCAAACAATAATTGGCGCTGGAGCACCTTCTGCCAAACACCACAAGAATGAGGTTTGGTTGTACAGTACAAACTGCGTTGTCGCTACCTGGGCAAGGATTGGTGTCACTGAATTAAACAAATTTCATGAAGTTAATGCTCTAGTTTTTACTATGTCCATTATTTGTAGACAGCATTTTAGTTATCCTGAGTAAACAATACTTTTTTGTATTAATATATTATATTGTTAAAGTTTAACTTTTCATTTGGTAATAAAGCTTGTTGTTATTGTTGTTGTTACAATAAGGGAATTATTTCACAAATCAAAGTGGCTGTGAGTCACTCAACTTTCATGGAAAATGGATCGTCTGTAAAGAGCGACAATTTTGGTACTCCTAACTTAAGGTTTTAATTAGTGGTAAAACGCAACAGTGAGAGAATACCGTGACGAGGAGATGTACACTGTTGAAAACATTATTCGTGATCCTCGTCCAAGACAATTATAAAGAAAGTATGTTTTTTTTGTCTGATCTGCAAAGCAAGTATAATCGGGCCCTCATTAATTTTTCACTCCTATTTTTTCGTTTCTTATTTTCCCAGGCGATATCAGAGATATTTTCCTTCCTTTGTTACCTTTTGAGAGATTTTAGAAATTAAAAAAATTATCCAGCGTAGAGTTATGCCACAAGGACAGCACCGCGTCTTGTTCGCTCAACAAGTAAGCTCTGTTCGACTTGGTGCCTGGAGCACCAAAAACGAATACCCCGTGTTGTAACAATTCTCTTCTTTTTCTTTCTTTCTCTTCCCTTTCCAAGGCGATATTGGGGACTGCTGAATTGCTAGTCTTACGTAATGTCTTTTTTTCTATTTGTCAACTATCTTGTTTTAATCATTTCGCCATGTCCGTAATCATCTTCGAAGTATGTATTAACAGTACTGTATAAATAAAAACGAAACGCGTCGTTCAAAATCGCCTCGATTTTCTTTTCTTCTGATCGTCCAAAAAGACTTGAGTCATAATTCGAAAATTCATATAGCTCATCAATTTTGTGATTCTCAATATATCATCAGTTTTCAACAACTGAGTACGGTTAAACCTGTATAAGCGAACACCTTTGGGACCCTTTGGGAAATGAGCTATTTATGTGATAAGCTTCTATACATACAACCGTTCGTACTAAAATCTATTCAATGTGTATCATTTCTGCTGAAAGATATTGAGTACAGTGCGTCAGAAACAAACAATAACTTGACACGTTGCAGTCAACTGGCAGGGACTCCTATATGAAAAGGTCGAGTACAAAAAGAGGACTCTGGTCTTAGGGTGTTGATGACGAAAGGTCACTATTCTTAGCTGTCAAAGTATTCTTTAGGGTGCACTCGAAGAGACAATAATAAAAGGAAACCTCTCTTTTGTTTTCCGCTGATCTCTCGAGTACGCGAGTCGGGTCTACAGGTGCGCGCTGCGGGTCCTATTTCTTGGAAAGTGGCTAATAATCGAACCTATTCTGTTTTAAGTGGTGTCTTTCAGAGGTCTAATGAAGCTCGAGCAGCTTACACATTAGTCTTTTTTAGGAGTTAAATTCAAATTTTCCGACGAGCATCCCTGACCTTCTCATATGGGTGTCCTACCCCCTCCCCGGGTTTCAAAAGTGACCCAGTGAAGGAGTGATGAAATAAAATTGTTCCACCACTGCAACTTTGAAAATATAAATACTCTCTAAGTTAAAAAAGATTGATTAAAGATTCCAAACCTGTGATATTCATTGGTTTGGCTGTGTAGTTAATGTGAAAACTCCCTCCTGATACTGTGTATGTTTATGGAATTTCAGATACATATTATGCCCGCTGGACCGAAAAGCACGTTCCTTTGTAAAAGCTTCACAAAGGATACCAAGGAGATTTGCTGACTGGTTTAATCCATCACGAAACTCAATGTATATGCCAAGTAAGCAAGGGAGGGATCCATATTCCACGCGAAAACTGATGGTTATTTCCACGTAATGCTCCTCAGGAACTGTAATATTGTAGGTGCCATCTGATCTCAGTTTTACTGTTCCGCCAGTATCTTGAAAGGATACTTTTCCGTATGCTGCAGCTGGGAAAATTAGTCACATTACTTAAATGCAATCTATTGAGCCGTTAAAGATACTGATAGCTTGTAAAACATATTGTACACGGAAAGCAATCTGAGAAGAAAATCAACCACTTCTTAGACTACCAGTGATATAGAGTATGTTTCCATCTCCGATAATATGTCACGACAGCCCTTGTCTAGTGCCTTCAGAATTCTGAAAAGAGGATTTATTCAGCCATGCTGATAGTTGTGGTAGCTGTTTATTAAAGCACGTACTTTATTTCCATGAAAGAATTCAAAATACTTTTTGTATTTTAAACTCCATGTTCCAATGCAAGAATTTTTTTTTGCATTTGAAGTATACCTTTGTAGCGGCTAGGGTCACGCGACCACAATTTTCCGAAAACTATTATATATTATGGGCAATAACCCTATAATGTGGGCTATAACCCTTTTCATATAGGGTGGGGAGGGGAATCTGGACAACTGATTGCCGGCAAATATATATAAATACACTACACTATTTAACAAATAGATTCCATGTTGCCGTGCGTCTGTTCAGTAATAGATCACAGATGACTTCAAAATGTGGTTAGTGCCAAATACAATATGAGCGACCGTATTGTATCGGATATACAATGTCGAGCCGCAGGCGAGACATTTTATATCCGATACAATACGGGCGCGAATATTGTATTGTACTTATGAAATGAAAAGCACGCTTTTATTTGCCCCCCGAAGGGAATTCGCACATTTTAGTATCAGGTACAATAGAGGCGCGAATATTGTATTGTACTTATGAAATGAAAAGCACGCTTTCATTTGCCCGCCGAAGGGAATTTCCTCGGGATGAACTGATCACGGTATTCTAAACTCATTCGCAAGTGATTGCCAACATGGACGGATCACGTTTTCGAAGGCCGAAAAATGCAGACGAAGAAGCAGCTTGGTTGCGAGAGACTACTCCCCAAAATACAAGAAATAGTACAAAATGGAGCTTAAAGATATTCGAGGAGTGGCAAGGTGCTCGCTCAAATAAAGTAGCGGCAAATGAGTCGCTGGGCTTTGAGTATGGGAAGGTGGACGAAGTGCAGGATTTAACTGTTGACATCGCGCAAATGTCTCCTCTGTCTTTAAACTTCTGGATGACGAAGTTCGTTGGAGAAATTGGAAATCATTCAGGTGGTCGGTACCCTCCACGATCACTGTATCAAATCGTCTGTGGGAGTAATAGGCATGTCTGTAACGTGAACGGTGAGGATGGAGTGAACATGTTAGCGAAGGGTGACCGAAGGTAAATGCATGAATTGCCTTTTTAAAACAGCACTGATGTAGTATAAACTTTATTTTGAACTCTAAGTAGAAACTGAGCACTGGTCTGAAATTAAAAAAAAAAAACAGTTGTTTGTCTGTCGTTTTTGCGTCCCTGTTTTGTTTTGATACAGAATGTTAATTAATCTATTAGTATTCTGTATGAAATTCATACAGAATACTAATAGATCTATTAGTATTCTGTATGAAATATACAGAATACTAATAGATCTATTAGTATTCTGTATGAATTTCATACAGAATACTTATTTGAGAGCAATTTGTATTGGGTTTACAGTTATATTCATGTGACTCAAATTGCATTTTTGGATTGGCTTACTTCTTCATGAATTATTAATGAATTTTATAAGAACACAAAAGTGGCACACGAGGCGTAGCCGAGTGTGTTACTGATGTTCTTACCACATTTTGGCGTCTTCTGTGATCTATTAGTGAATTAGACGCACGGCAACATGGAATCTATTTGTTTTATATAATAGCGAAAAGGCTTTTTTAATTCAAAATATTTCAACATAAGGCGAAAGCCGGCTTTTGCCCCGCCTTTGCCCACTTTGGCGAAGACGAAAAAAAGCAATTTGACGTAATCTATTATCTATACAAAATGAAGCAATTTTATTGGTTACTGTTCATAGCAAAGAATTGTGATTGGTCGAGAAAAATCACGCCACTGTCAAACCGGGTGTGAATGAAAACTTACAGCGAAAACAGAATTGAACTGCGAAATCTACAAATCTTGAAGAAAATGCTGGAAAAATCAAGTCAGTTTTTGTCATCAGAGCAGCCCTGTGAGCCGAAAAGCTTGGACGTTGCCTTGAAAATTGTAGGAGTTGAAAAAATACCCTCGGAAAACTTGTGGCCGCGGTCAACCTAGAAGCCAGTCGATTCGAGTTTTGAATGAAAGGAGCGTAAATGACCGCGGAGATTTTTTTCTTCTGTGGTTGGTGATTCTTAAATCAGTTTGATATAGTGTCGGAGACACATTTTAGCTGCGATAGTGTCGGCCGTGAGCTGTGTTTAGCTATACTTAACTCGCTGCTGTGCCCTGAAACGGACAGGAACATTCGCATCGGAAAGCAAGGTAATGTGTTTATTTGACTGAT
>JAHPZR010017895.1:30000-39884 GCA_019787425.1 Platygyra sinensis | reverse complement strand
GCGACTGAAAAGTTTGTACTAAGAGAATCAGTTTTGAAATTATGCTATCAATAAAGACAGATGTTGATACCTGGACTGTCCAAGCAAGTTTGAAGATGACATATTAAGTGTTCCAGTCTCAGATTGGTCATCTGAAAAATAGTTTGTCAAATGTTCCATGTAAATTGCATTAACATTACAACAAAGTTTGTGTGGGGATTGAAAATTTGTATCCACGTGAATGGCAAAGTGTCTTTGGGAGGAGCTGTCAGGCAATTCCAAAAAAACAAGAGTGTCAGTGTCTTTCTCCCCCCAAGTATACTGTGGGCATTTAATTAATTTGCATCTACTTAAACTGGTGGATATTGAGAAATTGTATGAAGATTGGTCTGGAGTATTCATTTGGTTATTTTGCTCCCAGCAAAGACACATTTGGACATACCTGGACTGTCAAACAAGTTTAAAGATGGCGCAAGTGTTCCAGTCTGTGAGTGTTCAGCTGAAAAAAAAAAAATTCAAATCCAAATGTTACATACATGTGGAGGGCATTAATCTATAATCTGTGTGGTGATTGAAAAACTGTAAGTACATGTACCATGGAGTATTGTTTGGAGACACTCCAGGACAGGATATCCTACGAAGTCACGAGTATCTCTGTCCTCCTCCCCCCATTTAAGGTGTGGACAATTAAATTCCAGTTACATAAATTGGTGCATGTTGCGATATTTCATGAATATTGGACTGGACTACACTGTATTGGATATTTCACTATCAGCAAAGACACATTTTGACCTACCTGGGCTGCTAAACAAGTTGGAAGATGGCACTAATGTTCTAGAATTGGATTGGTCACCTGAAAAGATAGTTTGTCAAACTTAATATTCTATGAATATTAATGTCCTGGTGTGTGAATTATTATTATTATTATTTTTTTGCTATTGAGGTAATGTCTTGAAACACTCTGTGATTAAGGGGAGAATATCTTACAACAGGCCACCCTGTTTGAATAAAGTTTGACTTCATCTGACTTGTCTTGCAAGTGATATTATCTGTGCCTTCTACGCCCACGATATAGTGTAGTCACTTCACTCAGTTATGTGTGTTGATGCATATTTGCAAATTTGAGTAAGATTACATGCAAGTAGGTGTGAGCATTGTTAATTTTTATACCATCAAAAAGACAAATTTGGATTTACCTGGACTGCTGACAATGTGCAAGGATGGTGCAGGTCTGGATTGAAAGAGGTTATCTGAAAGAATAGTACATACGTACTGACATGTACAGTCATACTGATAGTGTTTTATAAAAGACAAAATATGATCTTTTAGATGCAATCTACATGTACCTCTTGCAATATGTACAATGTATAGTACATTCTGTGGAAGACTTGGGAAGTAATGTGAATTAAATTACAGGAATATCAGTTTTGGACAAGTTCTTGGGTGGCTCTAACTGCCATTACAGTACATGTAGAAGTAAAAAACAGACAGATTTGCGTGTCAATGACTTAGAATGCAAACTGTCAGAACTTACTTTTCTTTTTGTGACCATGTTCCTTTTCCTTTGAAGCCTGTAATAAAAAAAAAATGACTCAATTATTGAATTGCACAATATTGAATTGTTCACATACATCTAGGTCATTTTAAAGCCCTTCAATAATATTCAAATTGTGGTCAATTTACTGAAGAAGTCTGTAGTATTTTTTCGATACTATTTACAACCTTAGTGGATTCTATGGGGAAGAAGCCCCAAATCAACTGGTTTGAGTAAGTAAATTGTTAGAATACTCCATCAGTAAGATGTAAATGTGAAGAATACACATCACCTAATAAGTGGCCAATTGGAGTTGTAATGGGGGAGAAAGTGGTGTTTTAAAATGCTACAGGCATGTTAAAACTTAAATAAGCAATAACAATAACATAATTTATCTATAAATGGTCCACTTGAGCAATTGTAAAGTTATCCACCAAATGTTATCAAATGCAAAAGTAAATTAAACAATTTTGGTTGGTTTTTGTGTTAGTTTCCTTCGAGTTCTCATTGCTCTTTTGAATTGTTTATGCTTGTATATTATTTTGTTTTTGTAATATTTTCTTGTTTTTGGTATTCAAAGGACACTATTGAAAATTGCCATACTAGAGTTGAACATAAATAATGTAATGTTGTACACTTACTTTCTTTGAAGACTGCATGTTGGTTCACTGTTCAGGATAAAAAAAAAATCAGAATTATAATGCAAGAGTCAAATAATGTTGATGACTGGTGACGTTGTGGGATTTGATTTGGTAATGGGCATATAAGCTATAGCACGTTGGACTCAATAGGAACCTACATTGTGTTAAGTGTTCGATGGATAACCATGATAGAAGAATCAAAAGGAGTTAATCAATGCACAGATTGCCTTGTGGTCAGAGAAATAGGCTTCTAAAACTTGCATGTTAATCTGTGATTCTGGGAGGTTAGTGTATATATGATCTATTGCTGTCCTATAATCAGTAGTATAGCACGATACCAATTGCCTGTACTTATGATCTCTAATGAAGAGATTATAAAGAGACCTTTTTAGTGTATTATCTACTAAATAGTTGATATTAAAGTCTCCTATAAAAATGTTGTATTGAGTAGAGAGTTGTATAAGAATTTGTTGTAATGCTCTACACATATTACTGATAGTTACCTTGGGTGAGCGATATACACTAATGATTGTCACTCGGTGAATTTTTTCAAGTCTTATGATTGCTATTTCCATGCCATTAATATTTTGACAGTATGGATACCCAGGGAAAAAGTCAACTTTGCTATAGACAGCTGTTCCTCCATAGGGTCTGCTATTAACTGTGGTAGACTGGCTGTCATTTCTAAATAAAACATAGCCATTGATTTTATACATATTTTCATTATCCAGGTGAGAGAATCTGGTCTCTGAAAATAAGTTGAGATAAGTGTTTCAATAGTTCAGATCTTTGCGTACATCATCAATATGTCTATGTAGAGACCTTGCGTTGAGGAAGCAAAGTTTAAAAACACATCCACTGACAGTGTATAGAGGTGAGACACTTAGCTTAAGACGCCCATCTGTTCGCAAACGTTTCATCTCAGTCTGAACATCAGCACTTACAGTTATTTTACCTTCGCAAAGGTTAGTTATAAATAGCCCTTCAATTGTAACTCTGCTTAGGCCAACATAATGTATGTGGGGTATTGCTTTTTTAGCGTCAAAGTTAACAATCATTTTGTTCTCAGTATCACCTTGGGATCGATGAATTGTTTTTGCTGCTGCGGGCCGTAGTGGAAACTGTTTTCTGACTACCTGAGCACTCCTTGTTCTTCCTACTGCAAATTGAGTAGTAACTGGTTTAATTGGTGGTCATGATAAATGAATGCCCTCTATATAGAGACTTCTATTCTCATACCTTATCTTCTGTCCAACATCTTCATAGTCAAATTTTACCCATACTATTCCAGATGGTTTATTTTTGTCATGCAGTTGTATTTTTCTGAACACATTACTAGCGCCATTTGTTAAACCATCATCAATTCACACATTTATAGCTAACTATGTTCTTTCACCTTCAGCTAGTTGAAGGTTGTAGACAAGTTGTTTTGTTTTTCTCGGATTTAAGTGGGTATTTGCTTCATAATCTTATCTCTCAGTTCTACTGAGTTTGCTCCTATAACACTGTCCTGTGCTTTGATTTCATATTTGATTCCAGGTAATGCATGGTGAACTCTGCTATTATACTCACTGACTTTAGCATTTCGAATAAACAAATGTGGTACATCAATTAGGTAGCTATGTGTTATCTGTAACTCATCAGAAATGAGTCTTTCCATAATTTTCAAAATATCAACTGGAGTATGTCTACCTTCTCTTAATCTGTTTAAGATTTCAGCAAACTCTTTGCTTTCTTTCTGTCTCATTATTTCTTGAAGCTCAAACATTGTGAAATGTTGCTGCCACAGATTAGGTGTAAGCACTGTATATTCCAAGCTGTCCATATCCTTAAAAATATAGCCATCCATGACATAGATCCATAGATCACCAATGACTATAATGCCGACACCACCAAAGCCTTGTTTAGTTCCCTTTATATCTTTAAGTCGATTATTGATTTGTATGTTAAACATACAATTTCCTACCATAGATATTTCATCTAGGAATAAGAGCTTAACACCTCCTATACGAGATCTAATGGTATTTAGTCTGCTCAAATCAAGATGTTTGTAATTTTTGAGAGACTGATTGGCTGGTACTGCTAGAGAACTATGTATTGTGTTACCTTTTTATTGGCTGCTTTGCCAGTGGGAGTAATAACACATTGATGTGATGAAAGTCTTCACCCTCTCTCGCATTGTAAAATTTTAATGCTGCTTGATAAAGTGCTTTAGTAAGATGTGATTTGCCCACACCTGCACCTCCACTAAGAAAGTTGTAAAATGGGTTATCTGATGTTTTCATGAGGTATAATATGTGATAGAAAAAATTTTTCTGTTCTTTGTTTAGCATTTGGACCATGTTCCTGTACTCCTCATCAGGAACTTCATTCAAAATGAGCTGGTCAGTAGTTGAAATTGATGATGGAATTCCAATATCATCTGACAGGTCATAAGTTTCATTAAAATCTGGATGCAAGTTCTGCATTCCTAAAGTCTCATCTGCATTCTCTGCATGCTCTGTAGCAGGTGTTATCATGGCATAATCATATAAATCATTTACTGCCTTCAGTATTGCTTAACTGTTGTTGAATTTTGTCAAGATCCTCACTACAAATTGCGTATTGCTTCATTTGGTTGGCTATCTTATCTTTAATAAGTAAGAAGTGTTCTTCATATGAGGAACAATTTCTAATCAAGTCAATATTTTCACTTCTCTATGATGTGAACAACATAATCAATTCACGATAGTGTTTCTCAGGGTCTATTTGTTGGTTGAAGCAGACACTTCTTATAATTCTTGCCTTTGCTCGCATCTTATATTTCTGGACATTAGAGTTACATGTATCAAATGTGTCCTCTTCATCATCATTTTGATCATCATTCTGGATGTCTCTAGTGGGAGATTGTCAACATCAACCTCAAATGTTTTCTTCACATATGGCTTATAAGAAATGTTATACCATGCAGCAAAATCTGCTAATGTGACATGTTCAAGTCTTTGTGGTCGCTGTGTGTATTTCTTCAAAAGAGAGCTTGTGAATATTTCCTCACAATCATCTTCCATTTGTTTGATGTCATTTATGGGCTTCAAAAGTTTAACTCTATCTTCTGGGGGAGCAGTGTTCATAAATACTACTTCGAGATGATTTTCTCATTGGCAGTTGTAGCTGTAAACTGCCTCTTGAGCACTTATTTCAACATTGTTTAGTAATTTATTGCCAATATCCCTAACTTGTTGTTTAATGTTGGAGTTACCTTTTCTGGCTTCATCACATGCCCTTTGCAAAAGTTCACTCATTCCCTTGTGTGCCTTAGAGATGTATGATACAATGTACATAGCACAAGCATAAACATCAAGAACAAATCGGATATCCGTGTTAGCCCTCCATGCAGCAAGACAAACAGGATTATAATTGTTTATTCTTAATTCATTTGGTTGTCTTTTCAAAAAGATAATGGGTGAGACAAGACTTGACCTAATAGCAAGGATGTAATTGTTTTCAGTTACTTTTAAATTTGTCAGCAGCTGGTCAAATGAGATATTATCTCCTTCTTTCATGTCATTCATGTCTGTTTTTGAATTAAATTCCACTTTTCCTTGTGCAACTCTACTTCCCTTCTATAAAATTCACCTTCTAGAGGATAAAGAATCTGTGTTGATTTCATGGGTGGCTGTGGATAATTGAACCTACACTCTGTTTTTGATCTTTTTCGGCAAGTGTGGGAATGCCTGTGAATTTGTCTGTTGACCAGTTTCAACAATTCAGGATTATCAACCGGCTGCTTACAACTAATTATTTTATCAATAAAATCAGTTACTCTATCATCATCATCAACTCCAAATACTGGTGCATATCTTCCAGCCATATTAACATATGGATATGAGGTGAGCCCCTCTGTTGATACTCAACCCTGTAAAACCAATCACCTATTTTGACTAATGGTGCAACGTCTAAGGAGGAAATGACTAATGAATTGATTTATTTGATAATCAAAGTGCCTGGCACATGTGACCGGATCAGATTGAATCAACCTACATTTCTCCTCCCAATTCAGATTCTCCAACTGATCATCACTGTATTCTTTCTTGTCAACAAGTTTACCAAGTATTTTTAACAAATGAGTCCATTGTGTTTCTGCAGATGAAAAACTACAAAACAATGATGCTGGTCCTAACTGTCTTATCATCGCAAATATGTCTCTTTTAGCCTTTTGAAAGTATGGAGGACTACCTCTCAATGTTTTCAAAAAATTAAAACCTTCATCATGGTGAATCAATTTCTCTAAAACACCTTGGTGCTTTAATTGTCCAGCCTTAAATGACCTTTGATTTCCTTTATATTTCCTTAGAGCAACTTGAGATTTTCCAAGCAAGGCTTTCATTTGAAGCTTTTTAGCTTTAAACAAAATTTCTACACATGTAGCTGCCCTTCTGTCTGATCGCCTAACTTCACATTTGCAAATATCACTGTAGTAAACAGGTGTCAGTCTTTCATCATTGTCTGGTCTTTTTTTCACCTAAAAAAATTCCTGGATATGCTAATTCTTCAGAATGTTTATATCTCTGAAGACACTCAATGGTCTGTTGCCTTCAGCTGGAGCAACATTGAGGACACAATGAGGTTCATTCTCTTCCAAAAAATTTGTAGCAGTTAACATAGTATCTGTAACCCCACAGGGAATTTCTGCTTCATCTTCACTCCAGTCATCTTCATCAAGTTGTGTTTTATTAGAAGAGCCACTGCTAACTGTGTTTGGTACCTCACATTCTCTATGGTCAGAGTGATCAGAATTGTCTTCATCATGTTCATTTGATGAAACATTGCTTGTGGTCTCACTCCAATTTTGATTTAATGTTATTCCCTGTTCTTTATAGAGTTTTTTGTTATTCACAAACCAAACTGCTGCTTGTAGTACTTTAGCTAGTCTTATGTTCAGGGATAATGCTGCACTTTTGTACTGCAATTTTCGCTATAAGTTAACCTTGATAGTCCCAGTCTCATTTGGCAACCTTGGCAATGAAGAAACAGTATTTGCAACGTCAGCAGGGACATTAACTGTATTCCCATGGATTTTAAGCTGTTGTCCTCTTGCATAAGCTTCCATAAGCTTTTGAAATGCTAAGCGTGGAGCTAGTAGCCTACATTCTAATTCATTCAAGTCAAAAAATGAAGGTTTAGGGGGGAATTGCATACAATTTACTGCAGCACAAGGTGGAACTTTGTCTTTTTTTAAATAATTATAATATGTTTTACAAAGCCATTCAACATTGCCCTGACTTTTTGTATTGAGCAGATATTTGGTGATGCTAGGATTAGATGCTCTGATTGATACAGTTGAAGATACACTGTGCTTATACCATAACTGGTCACAACAAGTGCAAATGTAAACTGGACCTTTGGATACAATATCTTGAAACTTGAAAATCAACTGATGTATGATTTGATTGTTATTATAATTTGAAATAGTTGACTGTTCTGGTTTTTCTGGTTTCTTTAGACTTTAACTTTGTTTTTTACAAGGGAGTAAATTCAATTAGAGGTGATGAATCGTGAGCACTTGTTTGACCGAGATTTTTGCTATTTTTTTAGCCTCCGCCATCTTGGATCGTTTTGGACCGTAAGACCGTAAGTAAGGCATGTACTTGATGAACGTGGGCTCAGGAAAGAGAACACAGTAATATGACATGGGAGGGGATGGGGGGGGGGAGGAGAAGGACTGAATGTGCTTGCAAAATGTTTGCGTTGAAACATGGAGATTTGTTGACCTCAAGTAATTTTCTGGGATCGCTAATTATTGGAAATTTGCTGTATTTTATTTTCAAAAAATTATTTCACTCTCGATCTACAATCAGTGTTCTCCCTAGGATTTTTGGAAGGCCAGGGGGGGATTCTGACTGCAAGAAGCCTGGAAGCTTTAATAGGAAAAGTAATAAAGATTTCTGAACTTAAATGTGTGTGTTTGACTTACTTGTACAAGGGTTTAGCAAGACGTAAGTGGGTAACAGTTATAAACCTGACTTGCGATGTTTCGAATCAATCGATGTTGGGAGATTCGGTGACGTTTTGGGAGACTCAACTTCTTCCCCTACATTACTATCACTTTTCTGTCTCTTTTCCAGAGTAAAAAATGAACTTAATTTGCTTTGAGAAGCTTTTCGTTTCTGTTCTGAACATCTGGAGTTTCACACTCCATCCACGAAGGGCGACCCTAAAAGCCGGAATGACGGAACGGTGGAACGGTGGAATGGCGGAATGGCGGAATCACGGAACGGCGGAAAATCACCCCAAATCCTAAAAGACGGAATCGCGGAACGGCGGAACGGCGGAACGGCGGAACGGCGGAAAATACCGCCAAATCCTAAAAGATGGAATCGCGGAATCGCGGAATCACGGAACGGCGGAAAATACCCCCAAATTCTAAAAGACGGAATGACGGAAAATCCCCCGAAATCCTAAAAGACGGAGTGACGGAAAATCTCCCGAAAGGGTAAGTAAAATAATGCACGGGAGACTCCCTCCCAGTGTAAAATATAGAGGATATTACATGCCCGCGTGGATATGAATTTTATCTTCGAGTGTTCAACTCGCTATCTCACGAGTGAGCGTAGCAAACAAGTGAGATATCGAGTTGAACACGAGAAGATAAAATTCATATCCACAAGCGGGCATGCAATATTCTGTTTATCATATATCTTGTGGAAAAGGTGCGATTTATTATGCAACCATGACGACGTCGACCTCTTCACATGTGAAGATAACATGTTATTTTCACGTGTGAAAATAACACGAGATTATGGATACCTCCATAATATCATTTATCTAGAGGCCGGTTTTAGTTATACCCATCAGAGCAATCTCATCTTATCTTATCATGGCAGTTCTGAAGGCTGGAATTCTGAGATTATCCGTTTATCAATAATGTGGTTTAACGCCCACTTACGCTAATGATCTATCGATTTAGGTAATTGTTTTGACATCAAGTTATTTATAGCCACCCTCGTGGACAATCTGTTCCAGCTCCGTTGTCTCACAATTCCGGTTTTTTTTCCTGGAAAACAGAAGAAGGCGGCCAGCGTTTATATATTTTGGGCCGGCATCTGCAAAAATAAAGTTTTCGCGCGAAAGCTCACTTGGTATTTCACTGGTGTTTATATAATAAAATAATTTCATTTGTTGTTGTTAAGAGTACAGAGAGAGAGTTGCAATACCACCGAAGCCAACTCTCGACACAACCACGTTTAAAGTCAAATGGCTCAAGAACTCAGGGGTCTACAGATGTTACGGGTGTCGGCAAAACATCCGTCCCAAACCCCAGAAAGACGAGGCGGAAGTAGTTCCCCCATCACCTTGGGACTTTGTTCTTGCTCGACTAGAACTCAGGCCAATCCCTAATCCTGATGGGGTGTTAAGGATGTCCATCAAGCCGGAGCCAGTCCATTATCATCCAAAGTTGTCTTGCATTCGCAACGCCCACGACAAAAAGTATCATCCGTCGATAGAAGTAATGGAAGCTGACAAGGAGGTGATGGATGATATCCATCTTAAGCACTTACGTAACGAATTTGGCTTATAAAGATCTACACGGTAGCCTGTTCATTACGTGCATCGTGGTCACAGGGCCAGGATTACTTTTAATGCACAAACTTAGCTCAGTTTGATTTAAAGTGGTCAAAAGTTAGTAGTCTCTTTAAGGTTAGCAGCTTTAGCACAGTTTTTCTCTGAAAGTCATTTATTGTTAATGTTTG
>JAHPZR010017895.1:0-25000 GCA_019787425.1 Platygyra sinensis | reverse complement strand
TTTACATTTTGATAATCGAAACTAACCAATGTTCCTCTTTATTTTCTCTGTCGAGTTTTAAAAACACTTGTGAAAGTTTGAATGCAACTGAGGAACTTGAAAAAGCTGTGAAAACATTCACCTGAGCCTTATATTTTAAATAGCTTTTCACACATTTTCTCGGGACCCGAGTTATGTTAACACGAGAAAAATGAAGGAAAACGAAATTGAATGACAGCTACTCCTCTGAAAAATAATAACCTCTTACAAACCGAGCGTGAGGGTTGTACTGAGGAATATTGGCCCCAGGTCGTGGCAGTACCGCCCGAGCCCACGTACAAAAACGACCGAGACCAATGTTCCTCAGTACGGCTCGAGCTAGCTAGGTTAGTAAGTAGTTTATTATATGGCACTCAGGCCATGATTGTTTTAAATTTGTCAGCTTTCGAAAACAAAAATACACAGCTTATGACCATTTCCATGGAACCAATCCGTATAGCGAAATTCCGACCACGGAAGAACCAATCAGAAGGCTCCCATTTACCACAAGACTATCTTACCTTATAATAATTAATAATTGAAGGCTTCGGTGGAAAAAGGGCGTTAGGTTTTTTACTCAAAAATGAAATTTATCAAAAACGCTCCAAATTTCGCATGCAGTTTTGTTTAGGTGCGTTAGACAATGTTCTGCATGTTTTTTTGCTGAAGTTTGTTTCGTTTTCCAGATATTACGTATGCAAAAAAGCCTGTATTTGTTGTCACGTCAGCACGTGACCGCAAAGACGGTAATTTCACTTAAAATCCAGCAAAATATTGATCTTTTGCAACGTGTAACCTCAAAAAATGTTGATGTCAGGTTAAAACCGTTAAAACTTTTATTTCACGTTAACGTGCGACCGCAAAGACGTTGATTTCACTCAAATTACAGCCAAATGTTAATTTCACGCAATGCGCAAGCTAGACAATGTTCTTGGGCAAGAACTGCTCTTGGACTTTGCTGCCTGGATCGACCTGACTTCGAACACTGATAACTTGTAGCCTGCCTGGTGGTTGATAGGCATCATAAAGCCTTGATAAACCCGTAAGTCACCAGCACGTTTTAAAGAAGCAAAACGTGTTCTGTAACTTCCAACGCAACTGATATCAGCGGCAAGTCAGTTATCAGCGTTCGAAGTCAGGTCGATCCAGCCAGCAAAGTCCAAGAGCAGTTCTTGCCCAAGAATAAAACCCTGTCGTGAGTTGTGGCCCATTTGCCAAGCGTTGCTAGCTTCAAAGTTTGGAAAATGAGAACTGCTTTTAGACTTATAAAATTTTTCTTGCATCATCCTCCATGTTTACCCGCGCACGAGGTGTAACAGAACCTTCCCGGCATGCATTTCGATCACGTTCGGCAAGACAAGCCAAGACAAGACAAGACAAGACAAGACTCCGTAAATCACAATAATATTTAACTAATTACAGAGCGTGTTTTTTTTCCTTTTTTATTCCAACATAATAATGGCCAACAAGAAGCGATCGATTGATTCAAACATAGATCTGTGATCCAGGTTGCGTTGATTTTACTTCAAATCGGCATGATTTGTAGTGTTTTAAACTTCTGGGATCAGGGGCCATGCAGATGTAAGGAGAGAGACCTGTACGTTGCACAGAAGGGTTAATCTGTTAATCTGTCAGCCCTACATTTTTAAGCTTATACGTTGCAGGCAGTTAAAATGAAATAGAGATCCTTGCTGTGACGCTTTTTAAACGTGAAATCAACATTTTAACCTATTCGGGCCCGAAATCGCCGTTTTCGAGTTTACGTGCTGGGTGAAATGAACAGCTTGCTGGATTTGAAGTGAAATCAACATCCTTGCCGTCATGCCTTGACGTGAAATCGCGTAAAGTGAACATTTGGCTGTAATTTGAGTGAAATCAACGTCTTTGCGGTCGCGTGATAACGTGAAATCACAATTTTAACGGTTTTAAAAACCTGAAATCAACATTTTTTAAGGTTACATCTTGATTGTTTTCCTTGGCCTAACACGGCACTAACCCTAACGCGTCCTGACCTTAACTCTAACGTTATCCGAAGCGCTAACCCTAACAATGAAGCGCTAGCGCTAACCCTAGGCAATAACCCTCACCCTTCAACGCTAACCCTAGTTTCAAGCGGTAACACTAAACGTTAACTCTAAGCCTAACCTTGTTCCGTAACCCTAGTTTCAAGCGGTAACACTATTTCAAGCGGTAACCCTAGTTTCAAGCGGTAGCCCTAAGCGTTAACTCTAAGCCTAACCTTGTTCCGTAACCCTAGTTTCAAGCGGTAACCCTAGTTCTAAGCGGTAACCCTAGTTTCAAGCCGTAGCCCTAAGCGTTAACTCTAAGCCTAACCTTGTTCCGTAACCCTAGTTTCAAGCGGTAACCCTAGTTGTAAGCGGTAACCCTAGTTTCAAGCCGTAGCCCTAACCGTTAACTCTAAGCCTAACCTTGTTCCGTAACCCTAGTTTCAAGCGGTAACCCTGGTTTTAAGCGGTAACCCTAGTTTCAAGCGGTAGCCCTAAGCGTTAACTCTAAGCCTGACCTTGTTCCGTAACCCTAGTTTCAAGCGGTAACCCTATTTCAAGCGGCAACCCTAGTTTCAAGCCGTAGCCCTAAGCGTTAACTCTAAGCCTAACCTTGTTCCGTAACCCTAGTTCTAATCGGTAACCCTAGTTTCAAGCCGTAGCCCTAAGCGTTAACTCTAAGCCTAACCTTGTTCCGTAACCCTAGTTTCAAGCGGTAACCCTGGTTTTAAGCGGTAACCCTAGTTTCAAGCGGTAACCCTAAGCGTTAACTCTAAGCCTGACCTTGTTCCGTAACCCTAGTTTCAAGCGGTAACCCTATTTCAAGCGGCAACCCTAGTTTCAAGCGGTAGCCCTAAGTGTTAACTCTAAGCCTAACCTTGTTCCGTAACCCTAACCCTTCAACGCTAGCCCTAGTTTCGAGCGGTAACCCTAACCCTAAGTAAAAACCCTAAAGGTTTAAGTCCTTGCGGTGGCGTGATAATGTGAAATCAAAATTTTAAGTCTCTGTACAGGGTTCGTACACTTTTTTGAGGACAGAATTCAAGACTTTTTCCAGACTTTTTCCAAACCATTTTTGTTTATTTTCCAGACTCAAGATAACAGTGAGATTCTTCATGGCCCGAGAAACAAACGCAATGAACCATAATGCAATGCAGGGCATTGGAGACTGGGCTCTCAAACTCCGACCGTACCGCATTTTATTATGAAGTGTTTTGCCGTTTGGCCAAGTTAATGCAACTGAAATCAGCTACATTGCAAAGATTTCAGCTAGCTTTGAAACACCTGCTCCCCCTTGAGAAAAATCCAGACTTCATCCCATTTTTCAAGACTTTGCCTTTAATTTCCATACTTTTTCCAGGTCTGGAAAAGGAGTTCGCAAATTTCCAGACTTTTTCAAGAATTCAAGACTTTGTACGAACCCTGTCTGTAAATGACCTGATATCAACATTGTCTAGCTTGCGCATTGCGTGAAATTAACATTTGGCTGTAATTTGAGTGAAATCAACGTCTTTGCGGTCGCACGTTAACGTGAAATAAAAATTTTAACGGTTTTAACCTGACATCAACATTTTTTGAGGTTACACGTTGCAAAAGATCAATATTTTGCTGGATTTTAAGTGAAATTACCGTCTTTGCGGTCACGTGCTGACGTGACAACAAATACAGGCTTTTTTGCATACGTAATATCTGGAAAACGAAACAAACTTCAGCAAAAAAACATGCAGAACATTGTCTAACGCACCTAAACAAAACTGCATGCGAAATTTGGAGCGTTTTTGATAAATTTCATTTTTGAGTGAAAGACCCTAACGCCCTTTTTCCACCGAAGCCTTCAATTGATCTACGAGACACTGACAAATCACGAAATTTTGCGATAACCGAGTTCAATAATTGTTTTATCATTCGATCACCAAGTTTGTTTTCATATTTTAATCACTTCCTGGCAGCTCAGGGAAGCGATCTGCCATTTTTCTCTCGAGAACGTGGTTCCAATTACGCATGAGCAGAATATTATTTGCAACAAAACAAGTTTAAACAGTACTACGCATGAGCAGGCCATTATTTGTAGGCAGTTATTTCAAGGTCTCGCGGTGGGCTCTCGGCCAATGGAAAGGAAGAAAACAATGTGTCGAATTATAATTACAGTTATCTGTTAAAAACTGCGGTGTTTAAAAAGCCAGCCCTGTTAAAAGCCGTAATTTTACACGTGTAAAATTACGACAAGATACTTGATTGTCGCCAACTTCGAAGTAATGATACGACGGTGTGATGTCTGATGCCATGTTTGACCCTTTAACTTTACTTAAAATTTGTCAGTGTATAGTTGAATTTTCGGAACCTTCGATTATCTTTGTAAATTTTCGGGTAATGTTCAGAAACGTTCGTGTGACCTTCGGACAACTTTTCAAGAATGTTCGGATATCTCCGGAAAATGGTTAGAAATCTTTCTAGGCAGTTCAAAATAAATTGTTGGACTTGTCCTATATTTTAGTGATTTGGGGATAACAATCACGTAAATTCCTAGGAATACTCCCACTTCAGGAGGATTACTGGGAATCTGAGCCATGTTACTTTTCGGGTAAATCAATGCAAAAGAACACAAGTGTTTACCTAGGTTCTGGGTTGCAATAAAATCATCTATCTGGAATAATGGTAAGTAGTATTAATCCTCTTCTTTCTTTGTCCTGATTTGTCTCCACCTGAAAAAAAGAAAGACCAGACAGTAAGAATTAGATCAAATGATTAATGGCTGACATAGTGTGCTACAGTGGCACCCCGCTATAACGAAGTGTCACGGTACTGAAAAAAATGTTCCTCGAGCCCGAAGGCCGAATGGGCTATTGACTCAGAGCCCATGAGGGCCCATGAGGGCGAGAGGAACAACTGTTTTGGTAAAATCCAACTAGTTGGTCAATAAAATATCGAGACAAAACATCTTTCGCTAGTTAAAGCCATTGTTTTGGTTTTCAAAGCCGGCGCTTTTCACTATTAGTGGGCTATAAGAAATAGCCTACTAGTAGCTCAACCAATCAGAACGCAGCATTGATAACAGACCACTAGTTGGATTTTACTAAAACGAATTATCTGGTTAATCGTATCTATAACAAAATTCTCGATTGTGATTGGTTCTCCGCGCGTCTATTTGTCACGTAATAGACGCGCGATTACGTGGGTGTCCAATTACAGGTGTCCGATTTGAACATTTTGTAATCAGACACCTGTAATTGGATACCCACGTGATTTTCACGTCAATTACGCGCGCTTTAATGGCTTCCTTAGTAATGTTTTCTACAGTTTTCAAAACTTAGGAAAAGCGCTACAGACGTTTTCGCTTAAAAGAAGTTATTGTAATTTCAAATATGCCTTGCGCTTCGCGCTCGAACGATTTTGAAATTACTCGCCCGATTACTCTCTGAATTGTACTCCACTCGGTCCAATTACTTTTACTAACAACAAAAACATTCGTTACAGCGGGGTAACCAAGCTGAACCAAGCTGAACAATGGGATATACACCACGCAAAACAGTCTACAGACTTGCGCGTGAACAGCTACATTTAAATAAAGCAAAGCTTTGAAGGTCAAAGTTTCCCTATCTTAATAGGCAGTCGTGCTTAACTTATCAACCATTTGTATCATCGTGTCGTCTTAACTGACTGTGAGCGACAGGACAAAATATTCGTTATAGCGGAGATTTCGGGGTCTCTCTGTGAGTACTGGATGCAAATGAATCGCATTGTTTTACCTTTGTATCTCGTTCTTTGTATTCAGAACAGTATTGTTTTTTGTCTTTTGTTTCTACTGTATTGCGTCATCTGCGACCGGTACCTGGAGAGGGAACCGAATTTCATTATAGCGGAGTTTGTTTCCACATATTTTACTGTAATTCTGGCGGGCTTTCAAATGTTGCTCGTTATAAAGGGTCTTCCTTATAGCGGGGTTCGTTATAGCGGGGTGCCACTGTAACTGGTTTCTGACCCGATGAACCTGCCCAATGTTACTGAATAAGACAATTTTCTCTCACAAGGCCTGTCTCAGCCTAAGCGTGTAAATGGGTACTGCAGGTTAGTTCCAGTTACCACTCTGAATTCTAGGAACAAACAGAGCAGGGAAAGTTCATAAAATGTGGGATTGCCTGTGATGGACTAAAATTGTATATAATATAATTGTTAATAGCTATAGGGGTATTTCCTGTAGAACTATCATCCTACCAGGTTTCAATGGTCTGAGCTACAAATTGGATGAGATAGCTCTATTTTTATACTTCATTTTGACACAATATGGGGTTAAGTGTATGACATCATCATTCATCTCATTTGCACACTTTACAGGGTTTTCAAACTTTAAAAATACACTGTATCTCTGGAAATAATGCAGATATTTGTAAACAGTAACTGGTGTTTTCAGTCTTTCTTGGAATTCTATGTGAGGGGGGTGGGGGGGGATTTGATCATAGTACTACTTTAAGAATCCCAAATGGCAGACAGCTGGATAGTCGGTCACGTGATGCGTTTAGACCAATTGCGCGCAAGCGAAAAGATTTGATGAATTATAAGTACGGTTCATGTATTACACAATAGGGTCGAGGAGTTGAACTAGGAACTAACAAGAATAAATCTAGATAGCGGTGGGGTGGAGGATTGAAACTAGAGAACTCCTGATTTCAAATCCAGAGCTCTAAACCACTTGGCCATGCCGCCTCAGTTCACAGCTCTGGCTAGAAAAATTGGTCCAATTCAGCTAAGAGACCATCTGATCTGAAGTTTTGCATTTTTTGAAATTCTTTACTACATTTAGGTATCTGACATCATTAATTGGCCCATCATATACAGTATACAGTCATGTAGTTTTTGATCTTCAGGTGTTAAAGGTGTTACCAAAATAGTTTTTAGGAAATACCCCCCTCCCCCAGGGGATGTCTTTGTCACTTTCTTTGGATTGACAGATTGTTTTGTAGAACTTTTTTTTTTTGCTCGTCTAGGATGGCAAATTGATCATAAATGTATGTGTTATCATTTATTTTCAGCTTGTCAATGGCCAATTTGGTTTGGGAACAGTTCTCTAAGCTGTAGAAATATTATGAAGAAATGATTGATCATCCCAGTTATACACAACATAACCAATTAAACCCTGAAAAAGATTCAGGCCTGAGGGGGATTAAAACCCATGACCTCCACAATGTACAGGTCCAGTGCTCTACCAACTGAGCTATAAAGCCAGCTGAGCTCTAACTGGTCACATGGTGAGTTTGTAATTTACCCATAGATGATGGAGAATGCATTCCAAATGAATATACATGAAAGATCATGTATATTTAAGTGCTAAGCTGTGTATACAAGTCATGTAACTGCAATGATCAATCATGTCCTCACATCTTTCTCAGTGGTTATTATCAATATACGACACCATCTGCTGCCTGGAAAATACATAATACCAATGTGTTCACCAATGATTGGGCAGGTTTTTGATACCCTGATTGTAGAATCAATAGCGATGTTTCTTGTCTACAAACATTGACGTCATATTTCTTTTGATATTCAAATTTGCCAGCCACTGAACAATAGCATGAATTGTTTCAGCAGCCAATAAACCTCTGGTTGGCACATTAATGACAATAGGTGATGTAATGAGAAACATCGCTATTGATAAAGCGTGGTAATTATAAACCAACAAAATCTATGTCTTGCAAAGTGTTGGAAACTGCTTTGAGCCGAGTGATACTTTTAGAAATTAAAACATTTACACTCTTTAACAACACCTTTTTGTGCATATGAGGCAATCTTTTTGGCTTAATGGTCAAATTCTCCAAGAAAGTAATTATTTTCAATATATTTTGACAAGTCAAAAACGAGACATGACCGCACTAAAATTGGTTTGGCCAGTCAACACGATCGGCCACCGTTCAAAAATTATTTGGGCCCTGGTGTACACACGTATGGATATATTTTTCAGACCAAAAAATAAAACATTTTCATACCTGGGATGGCCAAGTGTTCTCACTGAACTCTTCATTGCAAACTTAACAGAAAGTAATATCCTCATTATGGTGATAGGAACTGAAATAAAATACATGCACAGGTAAATAAAAAACATGAAATAATTTAGAAACAATTGAAGGTTATTTATGGATCTTTATAGTGGTGCAAACAACGTGCCTCGCAAAATATATTTCTCATGCCAGTAGAGACTCTAATAGTTCAGATTTTTGTTAATTTATTTCTTATCTTAATTATGTACCAGTCAAATCGAAGCTTAAACATCCCCCCCGGGCATTTGGATTTTTGGAAAATTTTTGTTTAAATTCCCACCTCCCGAGGCCGAAAAGCTATGCCCCATCATAGGTCCATTCCAGGTGATCAAATGCCCCCAAAGCTTCGATTTGAGTGCTAAATTATTTTGTATACAAATTCAACCATGTAGTTAGTACATGTAACTGTTTTCAATATCATATTGTTTTTAGATGGGATACTGAAAAAAAGTAACTTACTCGAAGAAAGGATATTAGGCAAAAAAAATGAAAAACACCTGACATCGACGATAAAGCTATTTTTAGTTATGTAGTTTATTGAAGGCAATAGAAAAATATAATATCAACTGAATAAAAGCCTCAGGTAGTTTGAAGGAAAAGGCCAGTGAACCATAGTAAGACAGGGAAAGTTAACGTTAGCTTCTTCATGGGTGTAGACAAAACGTGGACCCCCCTTTCTGGACCCCCCTTCTGGACCCTTTCTGAACCCTTTCCGGACCCCTTTCTGGACCCCCAAATTTTCCGTTGAAAAAAAGAAATAATAAAGAAAATATATAAAAAAGAATATTAAACAGTGCACGAGACTCACCTGAATTTCTTCGATCGGTCAGTTCGATTTTTAGGCTCAATTCCACAGGTTATTCTCGGGTAAGGTTGAAACTACCTCGCTACAAACTTAAAATCAGCCACTTGATTAATTTCATCATGACCATATACGCGATAACTGCCATGAAACATCGACATTCTGAACGTAGTAGTTGTGCTAGCTTACCCGCCATTTTTGTAACGGGCCGCCATATTGCTTCTGCCGCTGACCAGCATACCCACGTTTCAAGGCTCACAATTCCCCTTCAAATTAATTTTATTATGTATACTCCACATTCCCCTTTCTGGCCAGGACAGAAATAAAACATTTCTTAACTCAACTGCAATGCCCTATTCCGCTCTGAAAGAACATTCTCGCCTGCAACGCTTTTTGGCTCTGACAATAAGGCTACCAACACATCATATGTTACTCTCATTGTAAATGCCTAAAAACCCGATTACAAAGGATTGTAGACCCCCCCCCCTCCCCTACCCCCGGGAATTGTTTCTTCGAAAAAGACGCTTGAATTTATATACCCTGCTTAGGACAGAGAGTCCAAAACCCATACACCTATCCGGCAGAACCACACCACCTCGGGGGGACTTTAGCCTGATTTTAATATGCAAATGACTCAGAGTGGTACTGGTCAGCGGCAGAAGCAATATGGCGGCCCGGTACAAAATGGCGGGTACTAAAGATCGGTAAGGACTTGTTTCCATATCTCAAAGTTCCCTCTCCCTATTCACTTACACTTACATGAAATTTCTAAGTTTCTTGACACAGAGACTTAGTTTCTGCACAACAAATGTTGTCTAAGTGCAAGTCTCTTCAATTATAAAGGAAAAAAATTTTTCGCTGTGACGGGAGAGATTCGAACCCGGGGCGTCAGATCGGTAATCTTCTCTCCTAACCACTAGACCACTGAGGAATCGCTGCAAGGGTCCGATTTGATTTAAGTAGTAATCCGAACACCCGAACCTATAAAGAAGCTAACCATTAACCCTAATCCTAATCAGTATTTTCAGTGCTTAGGCCTAATCAGTATTTTCAGTGCTTAGGCCTAATCAGTATAACTTTCAGTGCTTAGGCCTAATCAGTATTTTCAGTGCTTAGGCCTAATCAGTATTTACTTTGTGTACGCATCACAACGTATCCAAGAGCATTTTGAGATATGGAAACAAGTCCTAACCCTAAAGATTGCACAACTACGCTCGATCATGGAGTTTTCACGTATATGTCATGATGAAATTAATCAAGTGGCTGATTTTAAGTTTGTAGAGAGGTAGTCTCAACCTTACCCGAGAATAACCTCTGGAATTGAGCCTAAAAATCGAACTGACCGATCGAAGAAATTCAGGTGAGTCTCATGCACTGTTTAATATTCTTTTTATATATTTTCTTTATTTTATTTTTTTTTTCAACGGAATTTTAGGGGGGTCCAGAAGGGGAGTCCAGAAAGGGGGGTCCACGTTTGTCTACACCCGCTTGTTCATACATTCAAGTCAGAAAATAAGTATCTGAATTTTGATTCTAGCACTGACAGTACAGTCTGTTATCTCAGTTGTTTTGCATATGAATTTCTTTTTCACACACCAGGCTTTTAGCCAGAATTTAAAAATCATGGCTGTCCAAAATGTGATATAGGTCCTGATCAAATAAGCATCATCAATAATTTTGAACACAACAAACACTTTTCATACCGGAAAACTTACAAAATGGACACATATTTTACCACCGTCTATATTCTTAAATAATCAAATTTAAGCTTAAGCTTGTGTCGATTTCAATAAAGTTAAACAGTGCTCACCTCATAATTTCTGGATGATTTGAAGTGATTTGAACACGCGCCAATTTTGTTAATTAGTTTTCGAGGACGTTGAACTCTTTATAAAGCAATCGGCATCATGCTTCACCTGGGAATAAATTATATATAATGGTAAATTGAGAGTTATCCCTACAGAGGAAGAATGAGCTATCAAAGGACAGAACAGGCCAGAAAGCTGGAAAAGCACCTCTTTAATATGGAACTTCGGGCGTTTTCCATTTACCAAAAGATTCCGGAAAATTCCCGAAACTTCGTTGGGAAATGCTTATCGGCGAAAGACGTGTTTCCATTTGACACACTCGTCCCATTCATCCCAGGCTCCCTTCACCGTCCGATGTATTTCCCGCCAAAATACAAAATGGCGGCACAACTGTTATTGTTGAACAAAATGCTAGACTTCTCTTTGGAAGAAGAGTGTCTCGTTAATTCAGATGATGATAACATTCCTTTCCTGGCGGTCGTTGCAACCTATATGAGGCGCCCAGAAATAAAGGTTTTTATGAAAATATTTTGCTTGTATAAGCTTACGATCGATGAATTTAAAAGCCACTTCAGGATGACTGTGGCCGAGAAGTACAAGCCACAGGAAGAGTTCCTAAGTTCCTAAATCAGGAGCCAGGCCATGACAGACTGAGCATTCGTAGAAAGCGGAGGAGATGGAAGCCACCGAGCTAGCTGAGAGAGTTGCCGCCATATTTCCTTGCCGATGATATGGTCGTGAGCGGCCTGGAACTGGTAAGCCTTTGCGAAACCCGTAAATTCCATCGGAAAATTTCCAACGGGAAAACGGGACTACCTTTTCAGAAGTTCCACTTTTTCCGGAAATTTTCCAGTGGAAAACAAAAAAAATCATGTTCCATTTACAACCCAACCGGAATTTCCGGAATCTCTTGGTAAATGGTAGCCTACGTAGCAAGCGTTTCCGTGGGGTTGGGGAGCAAAGAAAGACCAAGGAACGGTATTTTGCCCGCGCGAAATTGGGGCGAGAGCCAAAATAAGAAAGAGGGGGTGGGGGAGGGGAAGGAAGGAAACGCTTGCGGACAAACCCCTGGATTTTGAAAACCTCCGTTCGCCAGCGAACGGGGCTCGTGAGTGGCTAGACCAGTCAAACATTATTGACATGTGTCGATCATAGGATCAAGAAGGGGCGCTCAAGCTTGTTTACAAAAATTTCTCGCCGAACGATGCTTAGTCGTGAGCTTCGACAGTACGGTGGAAATCCTGTAGTGCGATGCCGACGCTTTGGGATTTTGAATCGCGACAGTGCGACACTATTTTCGTTATTTTCCTTCTCAGATGTTTGAAGCCTCTCCTGCCTAAATTTCAAAGACTTTCCGTTGTTTGTCTTGTCACAGGCGATAATGCACGCAACGATTTCTTCCCTCTGGCGTGTCTCGGAAACGCTTTTTTACTGGATTTGGCTATGTAGAAGTTCACTGGCTAATTTTACCTTGTATTACCCTGGGAACAAGAGGGTATTTTTGGTTACAAAGCTGCGATAACCGCGATCGAAATTAATTATTTGCAATATAATGTTCGGAATGTTTACACATTATCCAGACGCGCTGGCTTTGATGAGTGGCTTTGCCGCTCACGATCGCAGCTTCGTCACGAAAATACAACAAAAAAAAAACCTCTGGCACCTAGGGTAGCCTTGTATGATCCTTATTAGACAGAAAAATACAGTGATCCAAGATTTCGAATCTTGTGAGCGCGAGGATTACAAACGCGACTTGAATGCTTGATGACAGCATGAAATCAGTCAGGCATGAAGGGCAAAGTGGGCGGTTTTCAAAATCCAGGGGTTTGTCTGCAAGCGTTTCCTTCCTTCCCCTCCCCTCCCCTCCCCCCTCTTTTTTCACGCGGTAATTCTCTGCCCCTGAACCCACGGAAACGCTTGCTACGCAGGCTAGGTAAATGGAAAACACCCGTCTTCTAGCTTCTTCACAACATGGCGGAACTGTATTTGCAAAGCAAACTGGGAAGTTTTCTGCTACTCGCGAGTTACTCACGTATCGCCCCCGTGAGTCTCAAGAATATTGTAGGTCGAGAATGAAAAAATTTTTTGAAAATAAAATACAGCAAATTTCCAATAATTAGCGATCCCAGAAAATTACTTGAGGTCAACAAATCTCCATGTTTCAACGCAAACATTTTGCAAGCACATTCAGTCCTTCTCCTCCCCCCCATCCCTCCCATTGCCGGATTTCATACCGTGGGGGCCTGGGTACAATCGGTGTATTATGGGATTAACAACACAAGACCCATATATTCAGGAAGAGCACACCGAGCTTTACAAAATCCTTAAGTTTCGTGTAAATGGCGCCAATATTGAACAAGATACAGCCATTCAAAAACGTAAAAATTTAGTAACAAATGTATGGATTGCCGGACACTTGTCCGGAAATCCATACATTTTCCGGACAAGTGCCCGGCAATCCATACATTTGTTACTAAATTTTTACGTTTTTGAATGGCTGTATCTTGTTCAATATTGGCGCAATTTACACGAAACTTAAGGATTTTGTAAAGCTCGATGTGCTCTTTCTGAATATATGGGTCTTGTGTTGTTAATCCCATAATACACCAATTGTACCCAGGCCCCCGACGTATGAAATCCTGGCAATGTTCATATTACCGTGTGCAAAAAATTTTTTTGGGATCCACTTTCTTGGGGAGCTTAGAAACCAAGCTTAAATAGGTAGCCGAGCCTTCTCATCACAATTTGAGCCCGTAATGGACGACAGTGAATGTTCAGCTGTACCTCAAAAGAAGATTAAGCTGTTTGTTGGTGAATAAAATAGACAGGCCAAACACAACTCCCATTGGTCCATTGGTGTTATCATGACCTTCAAAGTTTGGCTCTGACGAGTATATCTTTTAACGACCTCCCTTTGCTGTACGAAAGGATGGGGGGTCTTTAAATGTTTTTCTAAGCACAGGTTGATTCTTTATAAGGTGCCACTTTGCCATTAGGGTATTTTTAAGATTAGGCACAGAAGGGCGATATTCTGTTACAAACGGTAAAATTCTTTTGTGCTTCTTTTGTTTATTTTGTAGCGCCGACGATCCTTGCTAAATTTAACTTCTGAAATAATGTTCTCCGAAACGGTCAGTATAAAACACGGACTGCGGACTACGGACTACGGACTACGGACTGGGTATAAAACACGGACTCAGGTATAAAACGCGGACTAAGCATTACGGACTGGGTATAAAACACGGACTGGGTATAAAACGCGGACCGAGCATTACGGACTCGGTATAAAGCACGAAGAAAGGTTCTACATTGAATAAATTCTTGCACGAACGTTTTCATAAATAGAAGCTATCTGTATAAATTATAGAAGTCTCATGTCCCGAAAGTGCCCGCTCATACAGGTTTAACCATAATCGATTGCCGAAAAAGAAATAGAAGACACTGAAAGTCACAAAATTGACGAGCTGTATGAATTTTCGAATGATTCAAGCCATGATTAAATGTTTTGAAAGATCAACAGTCGAGAGAATTGAGGAGAATTCGAACGAATGTCCCGCTGTATGTATTAAATAAATACACATAAATACGGCCACGGCGAAATGAGGGACAAAAAGTTGACAAATAGAAGAAACGACATTACACAAGGATGGCAGTTCTGCACGCTTCATACCGCCTTGGAAAAGGAACGGGAAAAAAGGGAAAAAAAAATTCTTACAACACGGGGTATTCGTATTTGGTCACCCACCCAAGTACTATCCCCGCCGAACAGGGCTTAACTTTGTTGAGCAGACGAAACACGTTGCTGTCCTTGTGGTATAGTGAGTCCACGGTAAACGCATTTTTTAAAATTTCTAAGATGAGAAAAGGTATCAAAAAGAGAAAAAATATCTGATACTGCATGGCTGGGAAAGTAGAGAACAAAAAGTTAGAGGAATATGAAAATGAGAACTATTACTTGCTTTGGTGATCGGACAAGCGGCACTTTCGAAATAATTGCCTCAGTCTCTCGGACGAAGATAATTCGGTCTCACGGACCGATAACTTTGTGAATGTGAATGTTTTCAACAGCGTTACATCTCCTCATGCATGTACTGTCTTACCGGAAATCGAAACTTTGCAAGAAAAGAAGAATTAATATATATATGAAACTATATATCGCAGCCCTTACCTCCAATCCCGGCCATCTTGGGTGAGTCACTATACCACAAGGACAGCAACGTGTTTCGTCTGCTCAACAAAGTTAAGCCCTGTTCGGCGGGGATAGTACTTGGGTGGGTGACCAAATACGAATACCCCGTGTTGTAAGAATTTTTTTTTCCCTTTTTTCCCGTTCCTTTTCCAAGGCGGTATGAAGCGTGCAGAACTGCCATCCTTGTGTAATGTCGTTTCTTCTATTTGTCAACTTTTTGTCCCTCATTTCGCCGTGGCCGTATTTATGTGTATTTATTTAATACATACAGCGGGACATTCGTTCGAATTCTCCTCAATTCTCTCGACTGTTGATCTTTCAAAACATTTAATCATGGCTTGAATCATTCGAAAATTCATACAGCTCGTCAATTTTGTGACTTTCAGTGTCTTCTATTTCTTTTTCGGCAATCGATTATGGTTAAACCTGTATGAGCGGGCACTTTCGGGACATGAGACTTCTATAATTTATACAGATAGCTTCTATTTATGAAAACGTTCGTGCAAGAATTTATTCAATGTAGAACCTTTCTTCGTGCTTTATACCGAGTCCGTAATGCTCGGTCCGCGTTTTATACCCAGTCCGTGTTTTATACCCAGTCCGTAATGCTTAGTCCGCGTTTTATACCTGAGTCCGTGTTTTATACCCAGTCCGTAGTCCGTAGTCCGTAGTCCGCAGTCCGTGTTTTATACTGACCGGTTTGGAAATGGTCTGGTAAGAGTCGGTTCCCAGGGGCATTTACCGCCTTACTTGTAAACCTGCGACGCTTCATTTCTTTGCCCGATTTTATTTCTCTCGCTCCAACTAACCGCCCCAGGGTCTCCGAGGATGACTTTTACAAAGCCACAAAGTTGTGCTAAACGAGCGCGACGACTCGCGAAGTTGTGAGAAACTCAAGTGACTAATTGAACACCGCGGAAATGGACATTGAAGAAGTCTGCTCGATACCCTGTAATCTTTAACTAAATGGATTTTTCTTCGAGATTTTGAAACGAAATTGACTTTTAATGTATCCCGAAACCACTTCCAACGAAATAGGGAGCTTAGGAAGCTACCATGGTGACGCAGAAGACAACGTCGGTTAAAAAATAAATTTATATTTTTACCCACGAATCACGGGATGCTCTCAAGTCTTTAGCTTTTATTATCACTGTCAAAGCTATCACGAAACGAAATCTAGGACCCCGAAATAAATTTGAAATAGAATTTTAAAAAAGTCAGTCGTCGTAGTTGACATTAGGGAACTTAAGCAAACCACGACGGCAACGGCAACGGGAACGTCGCTAACAAAAGGTTTAATGAGGAGAACAATAGCTGTGCACGTGCGTTATAAATCTTTGTACATTTCGTTGCCGTTCTCTGCCAAACAACAACGTGAAATGACCAAGTTTCGCGTATTTTGGAGAACTTAGGCCACGACGGCAAATATTTCTGATTTCGTTATGGAATGATCGCTGACATTACATATTTAGTTTGAGCACGTTTTTAGACAAATTTGCGCTCTGAACAGGTTCAGTTACCTACGAAATTCGAGAGTAAAATTTAAATCCATTTTTTGCTAGGCGTCGTCTCTGGCGTCGCCGTCGTCAGTGCTTAAGTTCTCTATTCTAAAGCCAACGGAGAATCGGTCATTTCACGGTGTTGTTTTGAAGACAATGAGCAAATAATTGTACAAAGATTTATAACGCACGTGCAGAACCATTGTTCTGCTCACTAAACCTTTTGTTTAGCGACTTTCCCGTTGCCGTTGTGGTTTTCTTAAACTCCCTAAAAAAATCCAAAGGCCCTACAGCAGCATTGCCCGTTTCGAAATTCAGCAGGAAACAGGGGCGAGTTTCAAATTTTAACAAATCGATAAACTGACACCACCACATAAAAGATCATGTTAATATTGGTCATTTGACCAAGTATGATGCTTTAAGGATGAACAGAGACTAAGCTATGACCTTGAAATATGCTTCACAATCCATACAAACGTCTCTAATTTTGAGACAGCGTCCGCCAAAACCATATAAACTCAGTGATATTCTTTAAAATGGGCAAACATAGCGATTTTCATCTCAGCTTCTTTCAAATAGTAGGTGCATGACGGGATTTTATAGATTTTAAGAGTTTATATGGTTTTGGGGGACGCTGTCTCAGAATTAGAGACAATAGACTGCAAAGCTGACACTAGTGAAAAACGTTTTGAGACACCAACATGACAAGAACCGATAAAGCAAGATCACAACAGTGGACTGCTGTTTCGCTCTTATTGGAGCTCATCAGCACTGTGTAGCGAAGATATGTAACGCCAGCCAACTAGAGCCAACGCACATAAATTGCGAAATGACCCGTTCACTATATCAAGTTCCGTACTTTGAACTACAAGAAACACGCCTTGCCACGTTGCGTTGCGCAAGGAGACCGAAGTGTTACGATTGGCCTCTCGAAAAGCCAAAAAGAGTTGTGGCGATCCTGCTTTATCGGTTCTTGTCATATTTGTGTCTCGAAACGTTTTTCACGTAGTATCAGCCTTGCAGTCTATTGTCTTTATACATTTTTTCTTTTAGGCTGATCAGCTCTCTTGTAGATGCTACGCTAGCAGCCCTTATCGTATGCGGTCATTTGCAGTTTAATTTAGTCACTCAAAATTACAGACGTTTGTATGGTTGAAGGTCCATAACTTGGTCTCTCTTCACCCTAAAAGCATGATCTTTCATGCAATCTTTCATCCATGTGGTGGTGTTAGTTTATATCCATAAGTTAAATTTGAACTCGCCCCAGTTCCCTGGTGAATTTCGGAACGGTCTATTCTGCGTGTCCGACCTTCAACAAGCACCGATCAGCGGCTTCCCAAATTAGATAGCGGGTTCTGTCGCTTGTCGCGCCATTTTCTGGCGTCCTTTATGAAAGGTGTGAAATTTCGTGTACCCAGGAGCTTGTATCGATCTCTTGATCCTTTTTCACTGTTGAAAAACTCTACTTTAGCGGACAAAATTTAGTTCATCTTCACTCCTTCTCTGTGCACGATCTCAAGCAGTTTTTGATGGCACAACCTGTGAAAAGCTCGATAGTTTCATACCGCGATACGAATCAACACCGATCAACAACATCAGGTAAGCCAGTTGTTGTCTTCGCTGACTTCCCGTGTGTCTTGTACGTATAAGTAAGTTAAGTTTAAGTTTCCGGGGTAAAGTTCAGTTGTAATTAAAGTTTGCTTAGATAAATGGAATTGCCTCTGATTGTTAATGTTCCTTTAAAAAGTAGAAGCTATGCATTGTACAGCTGATTGTAAAACGGCCTTTTTGTTATTTATGCACCTATCAATGTTAAGCCCCAGGGTGGGGGGGACGGGGGGCGGGCTACCTGCGGGAATTTGATTCAGAGAGCCTTCCAGGGCTCGTACAGGTCATGGAAAACCTGGAAAGTCATGGAATTTTACAATTTCATTTTCCAGGCCTGGAAAGTCCTGAAATTTAGGTGTAGGTCATGGAAAGTCATGGAAAATCAGTATGTTTTCTATGAATGAAAGGCATTAAGATCCAAAGTTGAAAAATTAACTGGCAAGTCCAAAAATCAAATGTAATTTCACCTGAATAAATGATTGTTTTGACACTACTGCCGGAGGGAAATAGCTTAACTTAGGTCATGGAATATTTCAAAAAGTCATGGAAAAAGTCATGGAAAGTCATGGAATTTTGACAGGTCATAAGTGTACGAACCCTGGCCTTCCCCAGAGTAGGGATTTTGACACAGTCGCTGCCCAGGGTCGGGAATTTGGCATGTCCGCCATCTTGGAAGACCGAGAGAACCTGGAAATAAGTCATCCACGATCATACTCTGAGTCACCAGGAGAAATTTTGACGATGAGCGAAAGAAAAGTAAGCTAATCTGTTTTATTTTGCTGTAAATATAGACCATC
Organism: Platygyra sinensis; assembly: GCA_019787425.1. Lineage (NCBI taxonomy): Eukaryota > Metazoa > Cnidaria > Anthozoa > Scleractinia > Merulinidae > Platygyra > Platygyra sinensis. Next base: position 6,244 of record JAHPZR010017895.1, on the reverse strand, counting down.
ACTTCTTTCAGTCTACGCTTGTGTGTTTACAAATAAAGAGTCTTTGTTTGGTTTGGTTTTCGTGAATTGCACTTTGTATATGTTATGCATATTCATGAAGTTTCTACCCTAATTTTGCATGTTTGATTGACTACAAAAGCTGATTAATATGAATGCTTTTTTGCTCTGTTTTGCTCTGGTTCTTAATCAATACAGTGAGTGACGAAAAGTCCTCGTCCCCGGCGACACATTTCCATAAGTTGTCAAAAGGAATTTGATATTGATAGCGAAGAAACAATATTATTTCTTGCATTGCAGTGAAAGTCATGTGAGGTTGGAAAAGCAATATCCTTCCTATCCTTTATATATTACCAAAACCTGACTCTCAAGGAAAAAAGTTAACCTAGGGGCGGGAATTTGACATTCAGTAGGTGCCTGGGGGTAGGGAATTTGACTCTGGCTTCCATGAAAATGTCAAATTTCCCTGGGTCTGCCCACCAACCCCCCCCCCCCCCCTTCCACCCTGGGGCTTAACATTGATAGGTGCATTACAGATATTATTCTGTAAGATTATCTACTATACATAACGATCATTTCACTAGTTGTTGTCATGGCCATAACAAATTTTGGGTTTTGGTCCTAAGCCACATTCTCAGGCATAATTCAGTGCCTTCCTTTCAGACATTTGTGAACAGTCTTTGTCCCAACACAGTTTGATTTAAGATAAATATGGATTTACACATAAACATAAACTAACCTTTTATGTGCATTGTACTTTATTCCTAGATAAAGTAAATTGGAAGTGCTTTATGGTAAAACCCTGGCATACTAACTTAAAAAAAAAAAAAAAAAAAAAAAAAAACTCTGAGCAGAATCGTGGTTTACAACACACATGTACGTATTCATGACTATTTAGAGGCATGGGGACTTTAAGAGCTATTGAAAAATTATATTGGCAAACGAATTTTGCATTTCACTCGTCATTATCTCTGTATATATATGTTTCTTTTTTTCACTAGTATATTTTATATACATGTATATACTGTAAACAAGGTGAATTTGCAGATCTTTTTTTCCGGAGTGCTCAATAGTAAACTAGAGGGTGGCTGTAACAGGTGACAAACCAAGCAACTGTACTGTAGATTTTGACTTGACATTTTAACGCTTTTGTAGTTTCGTAGTACACAACTTGTGTGCAGCACTCATCAGTTAAAATTGCCAAATGCAAATTTACATTATTACAGTGGTTTGAAATACACATGTACAGGTGAGAAAAAAAATGAAAAGATGAGTTTGCCCTTCGGGCAAGCTGTTACTTGAGGTTACTTGCCCAAAGGTCTGGGGAGCTACATGTAGCCGAAATATTAAATTGTTTATAAAGAAAAAAGTAATGCATACCAAGCAAAGATATAAACTAGTTCTTCGTAATATTTTAATTCTTGATGTGATTTTCGTTTTAACTTCAACCTCAAATTAAACAATGTATCAGAAATGACCAGTTTTTACACCTGACCACTAGAAGTTGTAGTTACAACTTACATCAAGATTTTGTGGACGAGAATTCCAAATACAGTCATGTGATCTAATCTTGTGATGCAAAACATTATCAATTGATATCGCTTAGGGCTTTCAATAGTTTATTTATTTATTTATTTATTTAACTTCGCCAACTCGTGGCAGGGACACCGCAAACAGCGTGAGCCAATTACTGCGGGCCCGACCCAATCCCACAACCCAAGGCCTGACCACAACACCGGGAACTCCGTGCCCTACTCTTTTCGATAAGTGCGTGGGTTCTTTAACGTCCCCTGCTAACTATATAACACTGAAGATGCAGGAGACGGGGCCTACGGTTTATAGTCCTTGTCCGAGAAGACTTGAAGTCTAACCATTTGCGGTGCCATTACAAAGGCAGCACGTTCTCCTCAGTTATTTAAAGACCCTGAGTGTTGGTCCGGCCGAGGTTTGAACCCTCGACCTCCCGCACGGCAGTCCGGTGCTCTAACCAACTGAGCTAAAACCGGTGGGCGGTTTCCCTGGTGAAAATCCTGACAGGATCTTTGAGGATCTTAAAAGATCTTCAAGGACCTGCCAAAGATCCTTAAAGATAAGGATCTTTTAAGGATCCTTAAAAGATCTTTAAAGATCTTTCAAAGAAATTCAAAGATCTTTAATGGAAAGATCTTTCAAGGATCTTTGCTAGGATCCTTTAAGATCCTTGAGGATTCTGTGAAGATCTTTCAAAGATCTTTGAGGAATCTTTGCAAGGATCTTTCAAAGATCTTTGCTAAGATCCTTCAGGATCTTCAAGGATCTTATCAAGATCTTGCTAGGATCCTTGGTAAGATCCCAAAAGGATCTTTGGTAAGATCCTTCAAGATCCTTGAGGATTCCATAAGGATCTTTGAAAGATCTTTGAGGAATCTTTTCAAGGATTTTGCAAAGATCTTTGCTAAGATCCTTCAGGATCTTCAAGGATCTTATCAAGATCTTGCAAAGATCCTTAGCAAGATCCCAAAAGGATCTTTGCTAGGATCCTTCAAGATCCTTAAGGACTATATGAGGATCTTTGAAAGATCTTTGAGGAATCTTTTCAAGGATCTTTCAAAGATCTTTGCTAAGATCCTTCAGGATCTTCAAGGATTTTATCAAGATCTTACAAGGATCCTTGGTAAGGTCCCAAAAGGATCTTTGCTAGGATCCTTCAAGATCCTTAAGGATTATATGAGGATCTTTCAAAGATCTTTGAGGAATCTTTGCAAGGATATTGCAAAGATCTTTGCTAAGATCCTTCAGGATCTTCAAGGATTTTATCAAGATCTTGCAAAGATTCTTGGTAAGAGTGAACAGGATCTTTCCTAGGATTCTCAAGATCCTTGATGAGCATCTTGCTGAGTTAGTCAGATTTTCCAGCAAGTATGACTTACTTGTTCAAAGTAGTGCATGTTATCAGCTTGTCAGCTGATATAATTAGAACACCTTAGAACCATTTATAATTGTTGTTACAGTTTATTACAAATCTACAACAGGTCTGACTCAATCTCATACATTACAATGTAAAGACAGGGTTCAAAAACAGATTCGCTCCATAGTTCCTCTAATGTATCATACAGGAGAACCAAACTCGATTAATTAAGTTCAATTTTGGAGCGACAACTGAATAAGGCGGCAATATTTCATCAAACTTAGTTCAAAAATCTTGTGGTAAGCAATTTTCCATGAGAAAATATGCATTCTGAATTCTAATGTACCTTAAGGAACACACAGGTTGAATGAGAAAGAGATGACAATCACTTGCCACATGAGACTTCTTCATAAACACTACCATGCATAATTTCCATGCTTCTCACAAGTAGATAGTTTTAACTCTATAAGAATAATTTCTCGGGATACTAGTTATACTCTTCTTCAAATGATGTCTGAACACTCTCCAGCCTGTGTCAGGCCTTTAAATTCGGTAAAAAGCCGGTAAAAAGCCGAGTTTTCGGTGGACCGCATGAACCGCCATCTTGGATTTGAATGTTGATAAGACCCTGGGGACGAGTTTGCTATAACCCATGATGCAATGTTCTGAGAAAGGCGCTTGTTTCAACGGTCACTGAACGAGGTTTGGAGGACAGTTTGAGATGTTTGAAAGCCACAAAATCTGGATCTGTTGTCTCTATGAGAGATTGTAAGTATAAAGAATCATTAGGCGTCTGGATTTAGACTTAAAATAGTGTTTTTGATGATCTGTACTCCAATGATATTTACAATGTAAGCTTATCACTAAACTCGATCTTGGCCGTTTTGGATCTACCTTCTTAGTCTCTCTTGGGTCTTTCTTCTTGTCTTTAATCAGCTTTTCTGTATTGCAATCATAACTTAAACCAAAAACAGTTTAAAGCATGTCATAGAAGTCGATCTGAACGCCTGTTTCTGTTTTTATGAGCAGTTACCATCAGGGAATTTCAAAGTGGAAACAGAACACGAACTTATGATATGATTTTGATCACATGTCGCTTACATGTAATTGTTGTGTGCCTATCTTTTCTAGTTATTGAAGCAGAAAAGCTTGAAGTACATGGAACTACATGGTTATAAAGCTAAGTGAAAAACAATTGACAAACATGGGCAATGACACTTTCACCATATAAGACTTAAATATATTTCAATTATAATCTGTTGGACTGCATGGAAAATGCAGTGTAGTAGTCTTGACTTGAGTGCGAAACTTGAAACTTTGAATTTTGAACAAAGATGTTAGTACAAGAAAAATTCTGTATGACACAAAGAAACCCTTCGATTTTAGCAAATAAAATAAATCATGAACAGAAACAACATGTTCCAGCTGGTCTTTAATCTTGTGTGGGCTCTTCCCTTGGATACTGGGCAAAAAATCTTAGTGATTTTCATCAAGTGTAAATATTGGGAGGTTAATGTTGGCGAGTCATTGTCTTTTGGTGCTTGTGTTGTTTAAATTTCCATTTGCTTCTTGATTTAATGTCACCGTTTTTTTATAATTCTGGGCTTCTGACCTGGCTTTATATTTATTTCATATGGCACATAATTTTGCAATTTCATAAATCTCATTGTTTAATGGCTAAATGTGGCTCTCATGTGCCCTATTTTATAGCTATTATAAACCCTGTTAAAAGGCTATTGTAATACTATTTTAACCCTATTTTATGTCTATTTTAAAGCTATTTTAAGCCTGTTTCATGTTTATTTTAAAGTCTCTTTTATGTCTATATGATTCATGTAGTATTATTATTGTAGTGGTGCAATAGGCCATTTCAGAGATCTCTTGTGCCTCTGTTTCAAAACGACTCTAAGTGAGAAACCTTTCATATAAAAATGAGTTCTGCATGCAGTTTCATTTCATGCAAATCAAAGTCATTTTCATAAGAATGGTTTCACACTTAGACTCACTTTCAAACAGAGGCACAAGGGAACTCGGTAATGGCCTATAAATAACCTGTGTGGTGTCAATAGAAAGCTTATTGTTATTGCCACATACAACAATTTTTTTATGAATTGACAAGAAGTATTTACAATTTGGCAGAAAATTATAAAAATGATGTGATTCCTGTACAAATAAATATTTAGGCCTGGTTTAAATGCCGCATAATTTACATGTGCCGAATCAAATACTAATTTTAGTCGACTGGAATGAATACGTTCGGCTGATTTGATTTAAACGTCGCATTTTTTTTGCCGAATAGAATTGCTGAGTGTGAGCGACGTGTTTTAAATTCCCATTTGAGCAACATAAATTATTTAACATAATTTGAATTCGATTCAGCACATGTAAAATACGGCGTTTAAATCAACTGTCAAACTTCAGTCGTATATTCGACTGGATCCGTCAAATATTTGAATTGAATTATGTTGTATTTAATTGATTTAGATGTCGCATTTTACATGCACTTAATTTGGCAGTTCGATTCGGCACATGTAAAATGTAACATTTAAACCGGGCCTTAGTATGCAATTGCACTGACACATGATTTGACAAGAGTTATTTAATATAAGAATAAATTAATATATTATATATAATTATTGTAGTTTAATTAGTCTGACAGATATGAAGGGAATTTAAATAATGTTAGCTTCGCAACTGAGAAACATTTTTGTAAGAATTAGTACAGAAATAAAGTATACTTTTACAGCCAATACTTGACATTTTTTGGTTTGCAGTGTGGGGGGAATCCTCTGTTAAAACACTTAATGTTAGGGCCAGTCCCCTGAAATCTGGTGATGGGAAACGTTTGTATGAATCTGATAAACAGAACTGAACAATTTTCACAAATAGTTTTGAGAATATTTCAAGATCTTAGCAAGGTCTTTGTTAATTGTTACTGTGATGTTGCAAAATTCTTTTAATTATCAAGATCCTCAAAGATCCTGGATAAGATTTTTAATGATCTTTAAAATTCTTACCAGGATCTTTAAAGTTCTTGCCAAGATCTTGAAGGATCCTCAAGGATCTTCTGTGATCTTTGAAGTTCCTGCAGAGATCTTTGAGGATCTTGCAAAAGATCTTTAAAGATCTCAACAAGAGCTTTAAAGATCTTGGAAGATCTTTAAGTTGTTGCAAAGATCTTTAGAGATCTTGACAAGAACTAAAATCTATCAAAGCTCTTTAAGGATCTTAACAGGAACTTCGAAGATCCTTTAAGATCCTTCAGGACCTTGGTAAGATCTTTGAGGATCTTGCAAAAGATCTTGTCAAGATCTTTGCAAGATCTTTGCAAGAACTTGTCAAGATCTTGAAAGACCTTTT
>JAHPZR010017894.1:0-21685 GCA_019787425.1 Platygyra sinensis | reverse complement strand
GATAAGGTTTTAGTCACTGAATTTTGCGTGTTTTTGACCAGACGTGGGACCACAACGGATTTTTGATTTTTTAGCGGGTTTAAAAATATATTTCAAGAAAAAAATCACACCACGTTTCTAGGCTTACCATAGGCCATCTCTGGGAAGAATATGAAAAATTTTAATTTTTCATCATGTGCCACATATTTTTGATGTGGCTCGGTCCTTGTGGACATTCCCTCTTAACAGTTAACTGACAATTGGCCAAAAAAATAGTAGTTAACTGATATTTGGCCCAAAAATTAGTTGTTAATTGATAAATGAAAAGTTAACAGTTAAGTGAGATTCTATTATTATACCCTAGCAGCGAAGCTTTTTCGTGATATTTAGCTGTCCCACTGCTTGCCCCAGTGCCATATTTATTGTATTAGGCGAATTACCTGTTCAGTTACATCGTACCATGCACGAGGGAGCGTTTACCTTGATCTCCGCGATGGCGTCGAGTGGCGTGGTCAAAGTGAGTTTTTTATCGAGATGATGACCAAGGATCGGCATTTGAACGTCACGGAGGTCGCGTATCATTCGACATGGATAAACAAAACACAATGGAGAAAGCTTGCAGACATTTAACCGACTTTATTTAAAGTTGTTCAGATCGGAAAAGATCGAAGGAAAGGCTGCCGCAAAAGTTTGCAATCGTAACAAAGACTCATGTGGATATTAGTACGAAGGAGCCAGCAACTCCTGACAACTCATCAACGCCTAGTCCTGTCACTGAATCCATTGCGAGCAGTCAGAGCATTCCCCTGGCATCGATGAGCTGCAAGCAGTCAGTTTAACTTTCGTAAACGACCTTGACGTCCCTGAAGTGCAGGTACAGGACTTACAGCAACAAGATGAGTACGAAACCGATTCAGACACGGAAGGAGACGATGAAGTTGACTTTGAAGTAGTGAGCAAGCCCGGTTGAGCAAGACATTACCTGATTTCAAACCGAAGAAGACTAGGTACGAGTCTGTAAATTATGGGGTAAGCAACTATTGATCCACCTAGTCAGTCAGAGCACACAGAGATTCAGAGAATCCTAAGTTTGATGTTAATCAGGCTAGTTTTGACTGAAATACAACGATTTAAAAACAAAAAAATTACCACTTAGAAGATATGTATGGCCATCCGGACGTTGTGTTCTGACAGCGTCCGCATGGCCATACAGGTCTTTGTAAATTTTGACATAGCGGTATCTTGCTTACTATTGAGTCAATTTACACATTTGGTATTTTGTAAAGCTTGGTCTACACTTTTTGACTATGTGGATCAATAGTTGCTAATCGAATAATTTACAGACTCGTACCCAGTCCTTCATGGTTTGGAATCAGGTAATGCACGACGGACCCAGTCGGGAAGAGCAGTACCCGCATTTGTGCGTCTGGATTTATGAGGTCTGCATTATTTGATGGCTATATTTCAATTGCACTTACAGCGAAAATCAGTTAATACTAATACTAATACTAATAATAATAATAATAATAATAATAATAATAATAATAATAATAATAATAATAATAATAATAATAATAATAATAATAATAAAATTCTTTTAGAGCGCAGCTACATAATCTCAGCGCGTTTGACAAATGTGAGGAATAAAATATGAGAAATATACAAATAAACTTACAAATATAAGAAATAAAAGAATAGAAAATAAAAAGAGTAATGTGATAAGACTACGAGTGAAGTTTATTAAATAGGAATGTTTCGAGCTTCTTTTGACAGTTGACAGCTATCACCATAGTTAGATAATTAAATTATTTCCTTCAATGCGGTCTGTTCCTTATAACTCATTGATAAACAGTAAGCTGATCCTAATGGCAAGGAGTAGAGTAAGAAACAGAATTAAGATATCAAATAAAGAGTAAAATATATTTGCCCGATATTTCGGTTTGTAAGACAAAATATCGAAATATCGGGCAAATATATTTTACTCTATATTTTATATCTTAATTCTGTTTCTTACTCTACTCCTTACCGTTAGGATCAGCTTACTGTTTATCAATTAGTCTCAAATAATTTTACTGATCCAGGTCTACACAAGATCCGGCTCTCTTCACTGGTTTGTTGTTGTGGCCTTGCCTTATTACATTCCTTATAACTCACGCAAGGGGTGAAGTTAATGTAAATTCATATAATCTATGCCTCGGTTTTAGTATAAGTCCGACCCCCAAAACTGATTGGCGTGCTGAAGTGACGAAAGTTCAGGTTATAATGCAATATTTTTGGCTTTAAAATGAAAGTTAATAGTTAACTAGAATTAATAGTTAACTGACAATTGGCCAAAAAAATAGTAGTTAGCTGATAACTAGGTACACCCATTAGTACCCTCCTGGTAATCATTCGTGGTCACTCGTAGTGACTTGTGGTCATTCGTGAGTACGTTTAAGCCCTATGCAATAAATAAGCAATGTTGGATTATACTTGAATGTATTTTAAATGAGCTTCCTAGCTCACAGAGGACATGTGGAAGAAAAGGGCTGACTGGCAAACAGATTTGCAGCTTGATTGATTGACTGACTGTCTGATTGACTTATTGATTGATTAATTGACTGATTGATTTATTGTTTGACTGACTGTCTGATTAAAAATGGTATTGTGTATCGCCTACGCCAACGTTTTTTTCGGCAATATATGCACTGCACATAGACCTTGTTTACCAGATGCCTACTGTTCTATTACAATTTGCCTTTAGACACTACAGACGAGGAAGCCAGGAGCCAGTTTCTTGAGGAAATTGAAATCATGAAAGCGATCGGTTCACATAAGAATATTGTCAGCATGCTGGGTTGTTGGGTTCACTCCGATCCCATCTTTCTAATGTTAGAGTATGTTCCATACGGAGACCTGCAACACTGGCTCAGAAACAAGAGAATACAGGTAGATTTTACACCAATAGACCTTTTTCGCTTGTACATTTTGTTTTCCCAATACAGATCATGTGATGATACTCAGGAGATTTGACCCTTTGTCTTGTTCATTAAAAAGAGTACATGCAGACATATTCATGCTTGCATGTACCCTTTTTAATGAACAAAACAAAGGATCAAATCTCCTGAGTATTATCACATGATCTGTATTGGGAAAACAAAATGTACAAGCGAAAAAGGTCTATTAGAACTTTATGTGAAGGGCACATGTTCAGGCCAAGACGTAGTCTAGTTTCACTCTGATGAGCCTTGGAATTCGAATTCATGTCCACCTTCCACACTCCAGTCGATCTCGATTTTGTACATAACCATTGGGTCACATGGCAGTTTGGGCAGGGAATGTTTGATTAATACAGGGGACATATCTTTTTATGATTGCTTTCCCATGCTAAACATGCCTGGTCGAAACGTCTGTTCCCCTGACGACCGATATTACCAGGAGATTATCATGTCTGAGTCTCTTGATTACTTCAGTTTCATGGCTCGGAATTTATAGTATAGTTATGTTTGGGGTTCAGAGCCGGCTGAAATTATTTGAGTTACTGATACTGGACTCAAAAAATAAGCTACCTCTTTTTATGATTGCTTTTCCTTGGGCTTCCAAAATGGGGACATTACAATAAATCATAACGGAAACCGACTCATACTTTGCGTTATCCCAGTCATTCACTCACTTAACATATATGTAATTAATTTCTCATGAAATGCAGCAGTGAGCATCTCCGTCTATTTCTTTTTCTCTCTCGTAGAAAAGCTATCAAAATAATTACTGCAAAGAAGGAAATCACTTGATTCTGGATGCTAATGATCTGCACTTAAGCATCGATGATAAATCAAAAGCATTGTTACTTGGAGATGAGGAAGACAGCAAAGAATTAATGAACTGCGGAAAAATATTCGTGGATGGTGTTGACAACAAAGGTCTACACTTCACATGTTCGAGTATAAACGATGAGACAGTTACCCAAGAAAATGTGGCAGAGGAACTCAAACCAGACGTGGAAGGAAGCAAGAAGTTACCTCAAGTCCCACAAAATACTGACCATGATGATGTGCAACAGAAAGAAGACTTTGATGCGAAAGATCTTCTTTGTTTTGCGTGGCAAATAGCACGCGGAATGGTAAGAACTGAAAAGATTTTATTGACAAACAGGGCTAAGACAAAGGGTTATTATGTAAAATATTTCAATTGGGTATTGAAGCCACAATCTTTTAAAGTGCCAGTTCGACGAAAATTGACATCATTTTTTCTCGCATTTTTTTGCACAGAATAACCAATTCTGGTGCCAAACGTTCTTCGATGTAAAAAGAATTGAACATAACGACTGTTAATATAAAAAAAAATTGCTCTCTAACTTACGATTTTTTCGTCCGCCATTACACGAAACTGGTTCCAGCTGAGCCCGCAATTTCACAGCAGAAGATCAAGTTATGACGTCATACTCGTAACGTTTTACAACGTTTTGCAAAGCAAACACTCAGAAGCTATGAATCTTGTTCTTCTTTAAGGAAGCTGAGAGTCCATGTCAAGAATATTTTTTTCGTATTAACGCGCAAAGGGAAACTCTCGATGCTTTTGAATATCTGCAAACACGATTTCTGGTTCTGATGCGTCAACGACCAAATAATAAAACCAGTTTCAACACTGAACGGAGACGAGGTTGCCGATCGATCGCTCCAACGGGTGTATGAAGAAGAGGAGCTGGAATGTTTTCTAATAAAGTCGATTCGATGGAAATGTTGATATCTTGGGTGGTATGTAGAACCTTGTTTTTGTTTCTTTTGTATTCATTCGTTGGCACGACGATAAAATTGTGAAATTGTGTTGGATATCATGTCCGCGAGGCCGACATAGCGTACAGTGTTTTGATACTTGCTCCGTAAATCTGCGATCAGGCTTTTATTTTTTTCCGTTTATATCATATATGTTTTCTGCACTCTCGGCCGTCTGTTTGTTCAGTTTGGGTTGTGTTCGGACTTAAGCTTGCTTCACGCTCGTTTGGCGGGTTTTGTTTTTGCTTTTGTGCGTGGATCGCCCACCAGAGACGTACAGACGTCTGTGATGTCTGCAGTTTCGACCATCTGTTGATCAGTTGGGTTCTGTGCTTTACACGAGGCCTTTCTATAAATATCACGTAGAATCGCCAAATATCTGCAATAAACCTCCAAATCTTACTCGGAAAACAGTGAAATATTTTCACAATTTTCTTGCGGTTGTGGAAGGAGTGGATGAAGAATATTACATGTAGGTGCATCTGCCATACTGGAAAATTGCTGCTTTAGGTTATTGCTTTTAGTGTTATGGAAAATATTTTTTTCGAGTGGGAAACCGATAATATGTTTTTTTGTGCCATAGAACTAACTGTTGCTTCTAGAAAATAGCAAGGAATACCCCGGGCACAGCCAAAAAAAATGATCTAAATATCTTAATATTGTCTAAATATCTCGAAAGTTTCTAAATATCCCAAAAATATCCGGATATTTGTGGAAAGGCCTAATTTGCACTCGTTTGGCTGTTTATTTTGTTCATTCAATTTTATTGTTTGGGCAGGGAGTGCCTGCCTGTTACATAGAGAAGTCTGTCTGCATTTTGCAACCCTATTACAGTTCCAAACTGTCTTAAAACTATTAAGTGCTGATCATGTACGGAGCTCCATAGCATTGGAGGTTTTCCCTGACTTCGTAAACAAAACGAACAAATGCAAGTGCTGAACCTGCTTTGTTTTAATATCAAGGAAGCCCCCCCCCCCCCCCCCCACCCCCCCACCAGTGTTGGAGGTGTTCCTTTGCTTCATAAACCTGCCATCTCAAGCTCATTTTACCTTGGAAGAGCTTTGTCAGTCACCTACCTGGATATAATTTCCAGAGTTGGCAAAAGTACATGTAGCCAGCTGAAGGGAGAAGTCATCTTGGTCCATCATGTATTGAGGTTTAAGTCAATACGGCCATTACAATTGTCTTGTGTTTGTTTTACATTTTTACCTTTTATTAAAAGACACATCTCAAGCACATCACTTACTGATGTTGCAGAATATTGTAAGTACAGGACATGGGAGTTTACCAAATCCCTTGGTACATTTGGCTGTTAAACCCATGCAGTGTATTTATTTAATACACAAAACAATACCTAACAGCCAGTTACTGCATGTACAGCGCAAATTAAATTAATGTATCTGTTTCTATTAATAGTAATAATATACATGAAAAAATTACTTCATTCTGATTGGCTGAGAGCAGTGCAGTTCAAGTGTAACACAAGTGCAGATAGTGTAACACCAATGCAAATTACACATCGTAATGCTGGATTATGATTTGATGAAAGACAATGGGAAATTTTCTAAGCCAGTGATATCAAGTAAAACCATGACAAAAATTTTGTGGTGAAACTTTAAAAAAGTTTTCTCAAATGCGAAAAAAATGGCGTCAGGAAAGATCTTCTGGTACTTCCTCAACGCAAACTTTTTCCATGTTTATATTTTTGATCAGTAATTATAGGTTTTTCTTGTGCAATTTGAAATTAATTTATACTTGTGAGTTTTTCAAAAGGCTGAAATTGCACTCGGCGAAGCAGTTTTCAGCTTTTTGAGAAACTTACTCATGCAAATTAATTCCAAATTGAACTCGAAACGGTATGATTACCTATACAAAGGAAACCAGTATACTTATACTACAAGGAACTACTGCTAATTTTTCACTGTGAAGAGAAATAATAACACTATAATAATAATAACAAAATTCACAGAGGATATTATCAAGCTAACACTAAGTTAATGAGGGTGGTCCTCTTGATACATTACTATAATTATTATGTAGAATTAAAACTAAAGCTTAAAAATTTAAAATTACAAGGATAAAAATAAATCACTCTAATTGAAGCTGTCACCCTTTCACACTACACTGTAGTGACATAGCCTGTTTTATTGTTTGGTTGTTGTTGCTATTTTGTTTTGTTTTGTTTTTGTTTTTGTTTTTGTTTTTTTTTGCAGTAGAAAAGAAAATAATATTCTATAAGCCCTCTCTCCTGACTTAGAAGTTGTCCTTTCCATTCCCATGATACTTTGTCTACAGACAGTAATCCTCTCTATTACCTTGGGTGGAGGCCACTTAGTAGAATGTTTGTGATATAATATGCAGTCAAGATCACAATCACATTTTTAGTAATTATACAAAACAGTGAAAAATATGCATTCAAGATTAAATGTCTCTGCTGTACATGTATGCTGTATGTTATTCAGTTGTCACAGGACAGGCACCATTTTTGTGCCCTTTCATTCTCTGGCCACACCTACGGCATGTTGGAAGCTTTCGACTTGATTGAGTGGTTGGTTTATTCTTTCGAACCAGCCTTTGTAACTCATCATCTGCAGAAAATTAACAATATGTGAATTGGCAGCTCAGTAAAAATAGTTTTAATAGACCAAGGGACTTCCTGAATTATTATTGATACCAGGTATACCCGTCGATAGAGTGCCAATGAGCAAATAATTTGTTTTATAATAAAGGGTTTATTAATACAGCATGATGGATTTTTGGTTCTCTTCTGTTGCAAACATTACCGAGAGAAAATTATTTGGGTTAGATATTGACTTGAGTCCTTTTGGAACTTGAGCTGGTATCATACTGTTTTGAGGTGAAACCTTTTTAATACTGTTCTTATTTCTTACACATCTTGAACAAACAGTCTGTTTTTTTTTTTTGACAATGGCCATGCCTCAGGCAATTGTATTATCATTATTTTTGTCTATATCATTGTCATCATCATCATCATCATTATTATTATTGTTATTGTTATTATTACTGCTGACTCAAAAGTAGACATCTTACAAAATAATGTTGACATTTTCTACTTGTTATGTGAATTCATCTTGTGATTTTATATATTGGTGACAGTGTTGTCAAAAGTAGCATAAACCACAATCTACTTTGTGAAGTCAATGTCTGCCAAGCTATCTATATGTATCAGATTCCTTTAAAAATTGTGGCAAAATCCAACAATAATGCTGCATACTTCAACACTTTGTGACAACCTAGTGGTGAACATTGTTTATAATTTGATCAGACAAGCAACCATTCCATTTTGTTCTCCATTTTATACCTGTACATGTGGGTGGGCATATTGGAGTTTCTTTTCAATGACGGGACATGTATTTTTGTTTTGCCTCTTCCTTGGGCTCTTTCTCAGCGAACATGGTATTAACTGGCTTGGGCACCTCCTTCTCTGAATCCTTTACAATCTTTGAAAGATCCTTCCTTGGTGTGGTAACCATGAACTGGTAGAGATCTTCAATATATCCTAGAAAACATTCTAAAACAATAAGTTTTCAGACTTTTCATTGCAGTAATAATTTCCATTCACTACTTGCACAATACCATAATGCACCTCTTTAACCCCCCCAAAATTTTGCATACTCATTGTTTGCAATTTCTCCTGGGACATGAACATGTCCCAAGAGTAATCTAAAACAATGCCTATGCAAATGTTTGGGGGGTAAAAGAGGTGTATTATGGGATTTGTGCAAGTAGAGAATAGCTTATGCATTGCAACAAATTCTACATTATGTCTTGGGTTATGTACAAGATGTACATCATTGCACAAGTAAACTTGTGTCATTTCCCTCGACATTTTCATTGACCTTGCCAGGGGTAGACATGTCAAATCAATTTAAATTATGTTATGATGGCTGAGTTGTGCACAGTGAGGGCTGTAAAGTAAAGCAAACTTGGTTATTTTAATGGGGTCACTGTTCTTGAAATATACAACCAGGCAGCCATCCCTTCAAATTTTTGAAAGGTAGACCAGTCATTTGGTTTACAAAAGGGATCTCAAACTACTCGATTATTCTATGATAGATTTTTTTTTGTTTTATAAAAGTTTAAATGTATAAGTTCTGTATAAGCTCTTGCACAAAATCAGTCATCTAAATAGCGAACTACATAAAACGCTTACTTATTCTCTAGTTTCAGAGTAAAAACACTATAATACGTTGCATTATTCTTTAAGGACAACAGGAAGGGAATTCTAATTTGTTTCTGTCACACCTTGTATTTGACATGGAGATATGATAGATACAGAAGAGACGGGGGTTAGCAAAGGCTAAACTGATAATAACATCATGCTCACGAAGGAACCAGTCATTTAAAAATTTCGTTCTTTTAGACTTTATTAATGATTGGTTGGCTGGCATTAATCTTCATCATCTTCAAAACCATGGTAGGCATCGGTTTCAGCGGGAAATGTTGCTCTTATTTTATGATACTCGCAGCAAGGAAGTGGTACACGTCTTGAGCTGCCGATACGATTCCATATTAGCCTAACAAACTGTCTATAGGCAACTGATCGAAGAAACCTGCAAAAATGTAAAAAAAAGAGTTACTATTTTAGTGCAACTAAGCGTATATATAAGCTCATTACCACTGACTGTTTCTCAGTGAAACGCTAGGTACTGTATGGTGTATTGAACAGTGAAGATCAGTGTAGGATAACTACAGTTTCATAGCTGGTATGGAATTTTACTTGACTGTAAGATCACGACAAATATGTTATCAAAAGTCAACAATTAGCAAAAACTGTTGGCTTACGCATTAAAACCAACTAAACACATGAACTTTTTTTACTCCTTTTAACTACCACTCGTTCACACGCACAAAATAGTGAAAATATGGATGAAACTTACTCCGGTTCAGCTCTTTGCCCTCGTGCCAATAGGGTGGTATATAACTTGTTCGATTTTGTCTTTAATCCAATTGCGGCGGCATGCAAAACCCACTGGTTTAAGCAGACTGTGTCAAAACCGGGATGCAGTGTAACACAATCTTGCCCTTGGTTTGCTTCCTCCATTTTTTCCCTGCATTTGTTGAGCTCCATGCAGCACCAGCACTCACTAGGCTTGACAACGCCTTCCAGAGAGCAATTCGAACAATGACACCTGAAGTTTATCGTAATATTGAAGACGTAAAAACACGCACAAGAATGATTCTATACATCGCTTGATTCATCATAAAAACACCGGATCAAATTCATTTGACTAGTAAAATTTGAAACATGGAAACTGCAAAATGTTATCAGAACTGCAGTGCAATTTTTGAAGAAATCTAGTTTTGCGCTTTTAGACCGAAATAGATTTTCCACATACCACGTTTCTATTGCTTCTTCTCCCGAGTACCTTCTCGTAAGCACCTGTTCTTCCTCCTGTTCTCGCGCTAATTCCTCTCTATAGTCGGCTTCTTCTTGTTCGTTCGCGATCGGTTCTACGTCATCATCGTTCAGCAGAAAATCGAAATCTACGGACTCTGAACTTTCCGATAAATAATTAGATTCGTTATCACTTTCACGTGCCGGTTCCTTTGCATCAGAAGCCATTTTGATGACAGCGCGTGTGCTGATGGTCACGTTTTCATTAATCTGCGCGTGCTCAAGGCTGCAAGAGTTAGTAACGGGTAACGCAAGTAACATAACAGGTAATTTTCAATTTTGGAAATGTATATGCGATTGGTTTACCTGTGACTTCAAGATTTACAATAGAAAACTTACCGTAATTTTGATTCTCCTTGACTTGTCGTACTGTGGCTTCGCCCTCTTTAAATTTCATATACTTCACATGAAGCAATGGGTTTCCATCTTCGCCCAGCTTGTTTTCTCTCATGAGATTATTATTAAAATGCAGTGCTGACAGTATTGTTCTAAAGAACGATATGAATAGGAATCTATATCAACGGAATGTGAAATTTCAAGAGTACGTTGCGTCGTGGAAATTCTCCACGTAGCGAATGGTTTATCCGGTTTTTTTTAATTGACCAAATAGAAGATGTTGCGTACACTGGAAAATAATGATGCATGCTTGAGGTCTACACCTGAGCAGGGGAGGTGATTGCGCAAGCGCTTGGGAATGAAAAGAAAGCATCACATTCCGAAACCCCATTTCTGCTCTTTATCAAACCAATTTAAGGTGAGTTTTCCTTAGTGGGTGAGTAAGCTAAAGAAATCTAACCGAGTGCGGCCCCATTTCTCGATTTTTCTTTTCTAGGGAATTATGTTTCAGGATGTTGAGTTGCCACACTCGGCTCCAATAGCGGGTATACAGCAGCTACATTCTAATGATAATTCAGCGCTACTAACAACAAAACGCACCTGGCTAGCATGCCCAAATAGGAATAGGCAAACATTTTGGGCGCAAACTGGTTAATGACCGAGTGATACCCTTCTAAACAGCTGGTTTGTGCATTTGAAGAGGACTTTTTAATGGGTTTTATCAAGGAGTTCTCCTTCAAAGTCTCGCAGAGTTTTTCATAGGCAAGCGAACCTGCAGGGAAGAGTGAAACAAGTCACTATTAGAACCTCGCGCTTCTCAATTGTTCAAAAGTCCCGCGTTTACCTCGTTGCTATGTCAACATGAAGGCCAAGTTTTATTGATTAATTTCAATATACCCAACCACGTTTTCCAGACTATTACGGGAACAGTATACTTACTTTTTGTGAGCCATACTCGTGATTGTGTGATGATTCCATGTGCGCACTTGTTAAAAATTTTGTTTGGAAGGTTTATGTGCTTGTTCAGGATGTGAGAGAAAAAGGACTCGAATTTGGCATACTTCACTTCGTCTTGGTTTGATGGTGTTGAGGTAACGCACCAGTAAAAGTGGCGGATGCATGCCTTCTTCCATCTGCCTACTACTTCGCAGCCTTTCTCTTTACTCAGTTTCGTCAGTTTCTTCCCAATACCTGAAATGTAACAGTTACGAAGTGCTTGAGAGATTTCTCAGCTACATAGTAATTATCTATAAGCGAACTTTGTTACAGCCCGGCTTACTTTTTGCCACGTGCCAAAGGTCGTAAAAATGGGACACGGTTCCTTTGCCAAGCTCCTGGCATTTCCTAGGGCACTGTTCTCTCATCCACTTTGTTATAGATGAATGTCTGTCTGATATAAATGCTTTTATGACCATTCCCGTGGTGAGCAAAAAGGTAAACGCCCTCTCAAATGCGAAAAACTCCATCCCCGAGCTGCTTCCAGCTTCATTTGCCTATCAAAAGTAGAATAACATCACTTGAAAACAATTTAAGAACATAATTTCTACCGTCTCCATATAATTAATAGAAGGTCCGGAGATCCGAAAAAACTCTGACCCACTCCGTTTTTAGCCAATTAATGTAAGATCAATCACTTCGTAGGCCCGCCTCCCTTCTAACCCCCTCCCCTTTTTTTGACGTATCTCAATGAAGTGCCTGCATGATGAACTGTTGGTTGCTCATATTCGAAACCAGTTTAAATCTTACTCAGTACATTAAGAAACGAAAAACTGAAATTCAGTAATAAATTCAGCACTTTGTGAATGGACAGTGCTATTGGCGTACATTCCCCAAAGCAATCAACGTGGTTATGTATCATTCACTAAAATTTGATTTACCTGAACTATGACGATATGAATTATGAGTCCGATGGTACAGCAAAATATCGTGTAGGTTCCAAACTTCGCGGAGTGACCCATACTGTCATGCCGCCCGTCTCCAGCAAGTACAACCTCCGAGCCCTTGAGCCTCTGGAAAAGATTTTTCTGATACGATTTCCAGTAGCCAAGGATAGAAGGGATGAGGAGGTTCCTCTGATGATAGTAAAAAGTTGGCTTCTGATAGACCAATACGCCAATATGTTTTAACACCCGTAGTACTTTCGTCACCGACGCACCAGCACAAAGGATACCAAAACTCAACAGGATGTTTCCGGCGGGAAAACCAAGAAGATTAGGCTGACTTTTCCAGATTTTGGTTTCATGACAGTTGTGGCATTTAGCTGTTACAGATATCATTGTACCAGTTTGGTTGACGCTAATGTCAGGACTCGATGCAAAGCATGAGAAGCAGTTTTGAAAGAGCAACAACAGCTGGGATAAGAAGACAATCCCTTTTGGTTCATTTCTTGCGTTTTCCCCATTACAGTTCAACCTGACGAAATTAAAGAAAAAGGAATCGCTTGAAGTCAATGATGATAAGAGAGAACGATTATCACATCAGCTTTCAGTAGCTTCCGCTTCCACTATCCTTATGGAAAATATACAAGCAATGCTTCAGCTCTTTTGTGCCTTACTCTGATTTGGAATCGAGGTTTACATCACAATCATCTCCAAGATCCTTGTAAGCTTTCTCTATCTCCTCTGGTGTCCAATCTGGGTCTTCTGCTTCATCTTCATCATCTTCATCCTTTTCAACGTCATCTTTGGTTTCGACCCCTTCTTCTATCCCAGCTTGGCAAATTCGTTCAATGGTTTCCTCGTCGTCAGCAAACAATACGTCTGTCTGTGTTTCTGTTAATTCACATTAAGGCCGAAAAAGTTTATTTAGTAACAATAACAACAACAACAAATTTTCCTGCAGAAATGAGGTAGGGCCGTAGCTAGCTAGTAATAGGCCAACCGAATAGGCTAGTTTCGAATTGTGCAGAAACAAAAGAACAGAGTCGAGGTTCAGGGGAATAATTAGCATTTTGTATAGTTCATAACAAAGGAAAATGCAAATTATTCCCCTGAACCTCGACTCTGTTCTTTTGTTTCTGCACAATTCGAAACTAGCCTATTGTCCTAGCACTGTAAACTTTGAATTCGAGTTTGATTTTCTGAACATACCTGATGACCTTGATAATGGTTGTTGGTTGATTTTTTCGAAGGTCTGAACCCATTCCATCTGATTTGATTCCAACTTTTTGTTAAACTCATCCAACTTTGCCTGCATCGTTCGCATTCTTCTCTGTAGTTGCTTCTTTTCTGTTTTAAGAGTTTTGCAGTTTATACAAGGTTCGGGCTCAGTCTGAGTATTTTCTTCAGGTATCTAAAATATTAAAGAAAAGAAAAACCCTCTCGAAACAACAGTTATGCGTAAATGTAGGACCGATAAATTTTTCCTTTGCAAGGAAGATCCTCTTACCTCGAGTAGAGAACTTGACTGTTCTTTAGCTAACATTGCATCGGTTTCTGCCGGTAGGATTGAATTTATCCAAGGTTCGGACTGGGTATCACTTTCCTCAAGTATCTAACAAGTAAGGAAAGAAAACACCTCTCGAAACAGCACTTACATGAAAATGCTGCCAGTTCAAATAAATTAATCAGTTCTTTGCAAAGAAGATTATCCTACCCGGAATTGAGAATTTGGCTGTTCTTCAACTAAAAATACATCTGTTTCTGCTGGTTGGGATGATTTTGTGCAGGGTTTGGACTCAATCTCGGTGTCATTTTCCTCAAGTATCTAAAAAATAAGGAAAAAAAACACCCCTCGAAACAGCGCTTGCATGAAAATGTGGCCATTTCAAATGTTTTCTTTGCAAAGAAGATTATCCTACCCGGAATTGAGAATTTGGCTGTTCTTCAACTAAAAATACATCGGTTTCTGCTGGTTGGGATGATTTTGTGCAGGGTTTGGACTCGATCTCGGTGTCATTTTCCTCAAGTATCTAAAATATAAGGAAAGAAAACACCCCTCGAAACAGCACTTGCATGAAAATGTGGCCATTTCAAATGTTTTCTTTGCAAAGATGATTATCCTACCCCGAATTGAGAACTTGGCTGTTCTTCAGCGAAAAATACATTGGTTACTGCTGGTAGCGTTGACTGAACGAGTGCCTGACACGAAAGCAGAAGGAAACGATTCAATTTTGCAACTCCGTGTAATGTACATGCTACGCTCACAAAGAACTACTCTATTTTTTGTAAATACCCGAGAGAGAGCGCCATGTAAAAAGATTTTGTTTGACAAGTTTTCAAGAGAAACAAGTAATCTGGGCTCCGGGTTTTGTAGAACGCGGATAGAGGCTCCAAGAATCATTCAGCTGGTACACGATTAGCCTGTATAAAGCAAGCTCTCCTCGAAGGCCACCACCAAATCTTACACCTGCCAAGAGAGCTTATAACAGATACAATTACCGTGCTTGATGCAATATAATACAGAACTATCATTGTATGGAATCCTATTCTGCTTGATATTTATTATTTATTTATATTTATTATTTGTTACGTTCGATCGTCTTTGTTCAGCCGTCACCGACGACAAAACGTCTCTGGTAACTGTAAGGAAACATCGTTCGTCCAATCAGTAACGAGTACGTTGAAATTTAGTTTGAATGAACTTACGAGCCGTTGCACCAAACGCACGTGCTTCAGTTTGAAGAACTGAACTGTACGGTACATGAATACCGAGTGAGCAAAAGTTAATTTCCCTACAAGAAAACAAGAATAGCTCTGTATAAACCCCGAATACATGTGAAATCTTTGGAAAGCTACTTGAAAACAAAGATGGATGCGAAAAAAACGAAGAATCCCCGCTGTGGAGCTTCTCTAACGTATACAGTAGTGCTGGTCGACTTCGCTGCAAAAGTTTACTGGTGTACTGGTGAGTACACTACGACATATTTTGAAAACGTTAGCTTATAACTAATTCAAGGCGATATTTCGTCTCGTTATTTTTGCATACTCGACACTAAAACAATCCATAGATGTCCGGGCCACATTCTATGAGAGTTGGCTCCGGAGTCAGAGTGCGACAATTTCTAAGTGTCAACACATCGAGGTTTTATAGTATGTCCAAGCTCGAAAATTCGCTCGACTACAAAGCCAAAATAATCATGACCTGAAACGCTTGACATTTCTAAACAATGATCTACTGTTCTGAGAGGAATTGAATTAGTTTTTCCATGGAAATTCTCGATTAATTTCATACTGTAGGGATCCAGTTTCCCTGCAGTTTGTGCGGGGTATCTAGACACAACGAACAAAAATATTCAACTTTGAATCATTTTAGCTTTTTCGTTGTTTTGAGTACTTTCGCCTTCTCATAGTAATCATTGCATGAGAAAATCTTAGTAAGGTAAACAAATTCCACCTTCGAAAATGCCCTGTGAGATCGGAAAATTGATTCGTCTTTGCTAAGCTCACTTAGCTCGCTTGTTATTCCCTTCGTGATACTGCTCAACTCGATCGTGAATATAAATCGTACGATCGCATTCAACTTACTGTAAATCTTCTTTTCTCTGTTTTGAGTATTTATTTTACCATTACCTTTTCTATTTTAAGTTACTATTCAATATTTCGACTCTAGTCAGCATTCAATGTTCGTTTTTCCGTTCTGTCTTTAAATGGCTTACTTGTTGTTTGAGATCTTGATCTTCACTTGTTTTCGAACTTGTTCCAACCGGATTTCCTGAATTACCAACATAACGTAATTCTCGCACAGCCTAAAAAACACCAACTTATATTTATAAACTCTATTATCTCTTTTTAAAGAAAACACTAGAACGTGTCACTGAAAATACAGAACAAAAATAAAACAGTGAAATCTAAAATTATACAAGCTTACTTTCCGACGTTTTCGTGCTGAAATTGGTTTTTCTCCTCTATCTCTCCAAATTGTAGGAACTGACCCTGGCAGGAGTCTCCTTCTAGAGCCAGGCATGTGTAGTGGTCGCTCAAAACAAGACACTTCGAAGTGTCTAGAGCAGATCGCAAAATCGCCAGGAGAATTAAAGTTAGCGCGGTGAGTTTTTACAAATCTCACCCACTTCTCGCGCACGTTCTTCAGTACGGGACTACTGTGTAAAGATACTCCAGCTTTGTGATCAGCGATATTGCTACAACCATACACAACACATCTTTTTCCTGGCATGTTTTAACACAACATTTACCTAACACTGGTACGAAAAGACAAAAAACAGCTTGCCAGCGTTTTGCGATTCAAAGTGAACTATTAGCAATGAAATGGTTTTCGTTACGAGTATGACGTCACTAGGCCCATGCCTCCTACTGCGCGGTAGGAACATGGCCGATTAATGGCGGACGCAAAATTACGAAAAATACCGTGAGAAAAAACGGACTTCCAGTGCTCGGGTTGAAAAACGGCTTGGCCTGGTAAGTAACCGCTACATAAACTTTCTAAAAATCCACAAACATAAACTTCGGAAAATTTGATCGAACTGGCACTTTAAAGCTTTTCTTGCAGCTTTTCTCATCTTAAATCTTGTCATCTTTTAGAGCTTCTCTTGTAATGTTGCCAACCTCAGTTGACTAGATAGCTGTTTCTGTAGGCCTATTCTGTTTCCATATTCACCTATTTTTATATATCTGTATTTTTAGTGTGTAATTTTTCTTAGTGTGTATTTTCTTTTCTTTCACTGATTATCCTGGCCGGCCTTGATTAGTGCTACTACCTGTGGAGCCACTGGATTAAGGTCTTAATTGAGAAGTAATAAATAATTATTGTTGTTGTTGTATTTCAATAGCAACAAAGTTTATTTACAATTTCCAGTTTTCCTTTGTTTTGAAAGAGTGTTCATTATTATTTCAAATGGTTGCATGTGCATTTCAAATCGGCATATTCACTGTTATGACATAAATTCGCATTTGGCAATTTTATCTGATGAGTGTTGCGCACAAGTTGTGTAGTACAAAACTGAATAGTGATAAAGTGCCAAGTCAAATCTACAATTGATCAGTTGTCATCTGTTATTTTATACATTGTATATCTGAGTGAATTCGCTAGAAGGTATCTGCTGAAGTTTTCGCTTGAGCATGGGCGCATGCTCAAGCCATTGTGGCCGCTCAAGATGCAGGTGGCTTGCCATCAAGGCCTGCATTTACAAGCAGCCTAGGGACAGTTCTAACAGTGGGTGGGTGGCTCTGAGTTGTGTGTCAAAAGCACAGGGCTGTGAGGGTTGTTGTTTCGATACTTTGACTGCAGTTAGAGTATGTGGCCTCGTTAAGTGAGAATTTACAGTGTAGGATGCCTTAGCAATTTTTCCTGGACTAATGTGGGCATGAATGATAGTTTGCTTTTGATCACCAATAAGAGTGAACCCACAGTGTGCAGTGGGTGGGTGATTAGTTGTGTGACCAAAGCACAGGGGTGGGGAGGGAAAGCTTTTGTACTTTGTGACGGCGGCAGAATTTGTCTGTTTTCACAATTTCTGCAGCCACCTTTTGACAAAATTAATCCAGTTAGATGTACATTATCACAATTGGCTGGCGTATTTTATTTTTTCCATGCATGCATGACACAACTTGTGGTTGTCTTCTCAAGACACTGTTTTCCAGCTACTGGTATGGTATAATTTATCATGTAGCCAATGATTGGAATGATGTCTTGGCATTTTTATTGTGATAGCTAATGTATCTCTTCTCTCTTCTTTTCAGCCGATGACACCACCAGACAAGCTGTTTAAAGACAAATCTTTAAAGACACATTTTGTCTGTTTATTGTTTCTCTCCAAAAGAGATACTTTTGAGTTGTCAATTTTTTTTACTGTTAAGTTTCACAGGTTGAAGTGCATTTTGAACTCCATGTTAAGGGAAAAGATGATTGTTTTTAAAAGGGCAATAAACCATTTGTTGACAACTGCTGATGTTTTGTGCAAATGATTATGTTAATGTTATAGTTTGGGGTGAATTGTAAGGTGTGTTCTGAGAACACAACTAAAGGTGTGCTTTGTTACACATCAAGAAGTGTGACAAAACACATCTTTCTGCAGAACACACCTGAAAGTGGGTGAAATTTAGGACAAGCGTGAAACACAACTTAAGGTGTGTCATGGGAACACACCAAGGTGTGTTTAGGTAGCTCACCAAGGTGTGTTCGGGGAACACATAAAAAGGTGTGTATTTATACACAACTCTATGTGTGTTGTTTTGAGGACAAAAAAAGGTGTGTTGCAGTAACACACCTTATTTAAGAGTGTGCATGCAAGTTATCCTGGACTCTTCTTTCGCCCGCCCAGGGTTCAGCCCCTATATGGGACGGGAAGAAAGGAGAGTTCAGGGACTGGACTAAATGCACAACAGCTGTTGACTGGTATTGTTAATTTGCTTTTCTGCGTAAAAACTGTTCGTTGCTTATCCTGGTGAAGTCGTCGTACTGACTGTCAACAGAGAACCACAATAATCTTCTCTCAAGCATTTAATGAGGTTTGTTTATGTTCTTTGCTTATCGTATCCTAAAATTATAGCTTTAAAGTCAATAATTGACTCAACTGATGAAAAAACAAAGTCAGACAAAAGAGAGCACATTAAGTTATACCGATATTTTGTTTCTTCCTCGAATCATTTCTTAAAGCGGCAAAGGGAGAAAAAATGGCGGCAATTTGAAATTATTTAAAAATTACTTTCAAAAGGGCGTTTTGTTCAAATCGCAAATTGTTTTTTCGCAAAACTCCTGCTGGCGATGTACAAATTCAAAAAAAAAAAAAAAGGAGAAAACGAAACGGCATTGCCTGTGGGCAACAAACGTCAAAATAGTTAACTTCTAAATCAGGGATCAAACTTTCAATAGTCATGTAAATGTTATCTTTCAGTATATATAGAATGGCACCATAGATGGGTTTGAAAATTAGAACCGAATGGTAGAGAGGAAAATCGCTACATACTTACCTCAAATTTTGGTAAGACTTTTTAGCGGCTCCGGCGGAAGGGGGCTTATTCCAAGGGAAATGATTAAACGGTTTTCTTAACATTAGTTTGTAACAAGAGTGTATTTCTTTACAATGAGTCTGAATTGACAAGTAGAAATCGGCATAACATAAATGGAATTTAACTCAGACTTACTAAAGTGCACCAAAAGAAACAATCAATTAAACATAAAAATGTGTGGAATATTACTCCAAAATAATCAAGATAAACAGT
The DNA here is from genome assembly GCA_019787425.1 of Platygyra sinensis. Lineage (NCBI taxonomy): Eukaryota > Metazoa > Cnidaria > Anthozoa > Scleractinia > Merulinidae > Platygyra > Platygyra sinensis. The sequence continues at coordinate 2,081 of JAHPZR010017894.1, read as the reverse complement.
TAGTAAAACTTTCTTTGGAAAGAAAACAGGTAGTTAATAAAATATTTTGCAATTTTAGTTGTTTAAGCTTGCTTAAGGACGTTCGCGCCCATTGCTACTGCGCATCTCTAGTGCGCACGCTTTTCATTGGTCACGCGCGTGCCACGTCATTTTCAAGCGCGAGCACCAAGTCGAAAGCTCAACAAAACATAGAGCTGATGACCTTTGCGTTAACTTTGTGTGCGAATATTTTTGTTGGATGCTCGGTGACCCCCACTTTTTTTTCGGCAGATCACTTCCTTTTCTGATTCTTTCCATTATACTAAAAAACAAAAAAAATCTGTACGTGGGAAGTTTTAATTATTTCTCATAAACTATTCAAATAGGGTCGAATTGGTGCATGGATACAGGTGTGCGTAACTCAGAAGTTGTACTTTTTTAAGGCTAATTCTAGCTGATTTAATGGAATATGTAGCAAAGATATATCAAATAGGCCTATATATGCTATGTTAAACACACATAACTTAGATATGATTCTTCAACTTAATTATATGCCGATAGTAATGAATCCGGCCAGAATCACCTCAGTGGCTGGAAATCCTAGAAATGCCATGATCTGTAATGCGCCTTATCTTCAAAACGAGTTCGGTGACCCCCGATTTTTTTTACGTTTTTCATCTAATCTTATCATTTTCTACCTGCAGTCAAAGTTTTAAAAAAATCTGTACGTGGGAAGTTTTTGGGCGCGAACGTCCTTAATTATGACAAAATGTCAAAAGATAGACGGAAAATGTTGTCAAAACGTCATGTTATAAGATAATGTACCGGCACCTGTTCTATGATATGGTTAATTTGGCTTTCTGTGTAAAAGCTCACTTTTACTTATCCTGGTGAATTCGTGGAACTGACTGTCAACAGAGAGCGACAACAATCTCCTTCAAATCATTTAATGAGATTTGTTTATGTTCTTTAAATATCGTATCCTAAACTTATAGCTGTTAAGTCAATATTTGACTTAAGTGATGACGAAACAAAGTCGGACAAAGAAGAGCTAGAACCTACTTGCCATTTTAAGTCAAACAACTGGTTCGTGAAAACTTAACAAATCGAAAGTCACAACAAATTTTGACCACTGTGATGACGCGTATCGTTGTCGATAAGACTATACCACGCTAAACCACTTTCGATTTGTTTTTTACCACAATATCAACGAAACGAAATCTTTATCTTGACAATTGAAAACACCGACTCGGATTTGAAAGTGCACGCGCTGCATTATGCAAATGAGCTGCTTGTACGCGTCAGACTTTTCAAAAACGTTTGCAAACTCCATTGCTACTGCGCATCTCTAGTGCGCACGCTATTCATTGGCTACGCGCGTGCCACGTCATTTTCAAGCGCGCGCACCGAGTCGAAAACTCAACAAAATATAGAGCAAATGGCCTTTGCGTTAACTTTGCGTGCGAATATTTTTGTTGGATGCTCGGTGACCCCTACTTTTTTTTCGGCAGATCACTTCCTTTTCTGATTCTTTCCATTATACTAAAAAACAAAAAAAATCTGTACTTGGGAAGTTTTAATTATTTCTCATATACTATTCAAATAGGGTCGAATTGGTACACGGATACAGGTGTGCGTAACTAAAAGTTGTATTTTTTTAAGGCTAATTCTAGCTGATTTAATGGAACATGTAGCAAAGATCTATCAAATAGGCCTATATATGCTGTGTTAAACACACATAACTTAGATATGATTCTTCAACTTAAATATATGCCGATAGTAATGAATCCGGGCAGAATCGCCTCAGTGGCTGAAAATCCTAGAAATGCTATGATCTGTGACGCGCCTTATCTTCAAAACGAGTTCGGTGACCCCCGATTTTTTTTACGTTTTTCATCTAATCTTATCATTTTCTACCTGCAGTCAAAGTTTTAAAAATCTGTATGTGGGAAGTTTTTGGGCGCGAACGTCCTTAATATGCAGAAACAATTCGAAAAAAATGCTTGGGAAAAGAGTAATGACGCGTACTCGTTATTGATAAGAGTACACACCACGAAAAACCACATTTCGATAACATTTGACATTTCGATTCAATAACATTT
>JAHPZR010017893.1:5000-13321 GCA_019787425.1 Platygyra sinensis | reverse complement strand
CAATCGCCATCAGATCACCAATGGCTTTTTTACCATCAGTTTACGAGCGGTTTATTGCCAACTGAAAATTAATGGGAGGGTTATAAAATAAATAAACCCCTTTCTGGCTTGCTGGTATGTCGGCTGATAATGTCCTTGGCTGAGAGATTGTCCTCAAAATTTCACATTTGCCCTCGAAGCTTCGCTTCTCGGCCAAATGTTCATTTTTCGGACAATCTCTCATCCGCGGACATTATCATCCGACATACCAGCCGCCTGAAGGGGTTTATTTACTAAATATCCCTCAATTTTCAAAACGGCTGACGTTGCGAAAAAGATTGGAAGCATAATAAACACGATAGCCTCCATTTGGGGCGAAAATATGCTCGGAAATGAGTAAACGAGTATTTTTTTTAAATAGTTTCTAAAATGAATGTATCACTTTATAAAATGTCTGAATTGGTAAGTAAAAAGTCGACTTAAGATAAATGGAACTTAACTCAGGTTACTATCACGTAAAAAATATAAACAAACAATCAAACATAGAATTAATAGAAATAGTACACCAAAAAACCACGATAAACAGCTAGCCAAAACTTCCTTTGGAAAGAAAACAGGCCGTTGATGAAATATTTGACAATTTTAGCTGTTTAAGCCTAGGTAATTATGAGAAAAATGTCAGAAGATTGACCGACAATATTGTCAAGACGCATGGTTATAAGATAATGCACAACAGCTGTTGACTGGTATTGTTATTTGCTTTCCTGCGTAAAAACTATTTGTTGCTTATTCTGGTGAATTCGTCGTACTGACTGTCAACAGAGAACCACAATAATCTTCTCTCAAGCATTTAATGAGGTTTGTTTATGTTCTTTACTTATCGTATCCTAAAATTATAGCTTTAAAGTCAATATTTGACTCAACTGATAACAAAACAAAGTCAGACAAAGGAGAGCACATTAAGTTATACCTATATTTTGTTCTTCCTCGAATCATTTCTTAAAATGGCAAAGAGAGAAAAAATGGCGGCAATTTGAAATTATTTAAAAATTATTTTTAAAAGGGCGTTTTGTTCAAATCGCAAATTATTTTTTCGCAAAACTCCTGCTGGCGATGTACAAATTCGAAAAAAAAAGAGAAAACGAAACGGCATTGCCTGTGGGCAACAAACATCAAAATACTTGACTGATAAAATCAGTGATCAAACTTTCAATAGTCATGTAAATGTTATCTTTCAGTATTTATCACATACGGGGCAAAATTACTGAATGCTGATTGGCTGAGACAGAGGGCATTTTTTCTTAATCAGGACACTTTTTGGTAATCAAGAGGGCATGATTACTTGATGCTGATTGGCTGAGCACGCCTGCATTGAGTTGGTTTCCCGCTTCAAATGGATTTTGAAAAGAAAGTTCAGAAACGCATCGCTTCTGAGTTTGATCTAAACACGGTTATTTCATCTTACCGTGAAAGAGAATCAACATGCAACAAAGCGCAGTCTTTTGGTGGAAAAGCAAAATGATTTTCCGACTAAAAATGCATTGATTCGCTAACCTGCGATCAGGCTCTATTTTCGTTTCGTTGGTAGACCTTTCCCGCGGGGAGGGCGAAACGAAAAATAGAGCCTGATACAAGTCTTCTACGGAGCGTCTACCGCCCACTTTTTTGATGGATTGACATTTTCCAAAATCAGCCAATCAAAATTACTTCCGTTGCGTGTTACTCGCGAGTTCTCGCGCGTGAAGTGAAGAGGAATGAGGAAGACGCCATTTTTGTTTTGTGAACGTCGTGTTCCACATGATTCATTGTTGTTGGGGAATATTAGGTCCCAAAGGAAGCGCTTTTAGCAAATTTTATGAACACTGGGAAAGGTGCCATGTGGTTACTTAGCCTATGTGATGATGATATGAAGCACGGATGATTCGGCTAATCGAAGGAAGGTGAATTTAACTGAATGCTTACTGTTGTCAATATGTTCTACTTTATATGCTTACGTACATGTATCTCTTCAGATTATCTTACTTCCACTCGAAATGAAATGGTAACGAAATTTTCTGGTAAGAGCCGAGAGTGTGAGTTGTGGACAAACGGGATTTTAATCTTTCGTACCTTTATTTTTAGTTTGAACAGATGAATAAAGCTGAATAAGCACAGGCTGTTCTTATGTGTTTTTTTCGTGTTTAATTTATAAAACAATTTTCGTAGTATTACTATAACAAGCTGTATTGTGGTACACTGTTATTTAACTCATTCACTGGCCTACCAAAATGATTTTTTCAATAAGTGTTTGCCAATCTAAAGAGCCATTTTTATTAATCACTTTTTATTAGTTCCGTCAGTGGCTCCATGTTTGACAAGTATATTGATAGATAACCTTTTTTAGTGGATGAGAGTTACTTATACGCTGGTTGGCGAATTTTCCACTGGAAAAAGATCTTAAATTTTTAAGTGTAGCATGAACCTGTCATCTGGCTCAATTGCTTTTTGCAGGAATGATTTACCAGACAAAGGGAAATAAATTTTAAAGTTTTAAATAAATCGTCGGCACTGATATTTAGTGAAGGTCAGACGTTTTGGGACTACTGTCTATTCATCTTATACAATTTATTTAAAACTTTAAAATTCAGATCTTTAGTGCGGCTACACAGTATTTAGCATATTTTTATTTCATTTTATGGGGAAATATAGCTATATGGTAAGCTAATCTTAACAAAAGTTTTGTTTCTTCACAATAATCATTTTCCTCACAATCAGAAAACTTGTCAAATGGGATATCTTCTGTGTCCTGCACAAGCAAGGGCGTGACCATGGTTTTAATTGTTTGATACAGTTTGTAGTCAATACTTGTGGTTGGAAGTCTCCAAAAAGCTCATACAAGATTTCCAAAACAGTGAGGGTTAGCCTTTGTGATGAAAGAAAACGCATCTGCATGATGTCCACCATGGGGAACAGCTTATCACAGTTGGCCACTATGGTCTCGATGACATTATTTGAGAATCCATGTTATATTGTATCAATTTTGTCAAACAATTTTACCTTTTGTTTGTCCTCTAAGGCTTGCTTTCACTTTAAACAGTACATTACACAAGCACTCCCCATCCTCCTCTGTTACAGTTCTTATGGGGCTTGCGTATTGTTGTGTAACAGCTTCCTTGTCAAAACACAGGGAGAGGGTGAGTACATATGCACAAATACCATCAAATGAGGAAGTCAGTGCAAATGAAAATACCAAAGAAGACTTCATCTACAATTACCACACCAGTAAACTGCAGTTTGTTTTTTTTTTCTTAAATCTAAATGATGCAATAAGAAAAGGGGTGGTGCAAGGCTTTTTAGATGTTTTAAGTTTGCTCTTCTGGTAGAATATAATTACCAGCACTCTTAAAGTATTCCTATTTAGTCCTGCATTTTTTGCCAAAGTATTAGCAGCCCTCTCTAAGGAGGAAGCCAAGTGGCTTCTTGCCAACAGGTTTTTTAACAGTGGGGGAAAAAGGGTGAAGCAAGCCATTGGATTCACTGAAAATGGTTTTGAAATCCCTATTGGGAAACGTCACAAAAAGATCAGCACAGAGGGTAGCATGTTCCCTTGAAACCCTTGATGAGGTAATGGATCAACCTAGATCAGAAGAAGTCTGGAGACCATGGAACAAAGGATCTGGAGCAGTCAAAATTATTCTTACCGACCTTATGAATGGGAATGTTTTTCATCATACTCATGGCAGGTGTGGATATACCTCTTTCAAAAATATGAAAAAAAAAATGTGAATGACATTGACTTTTTGTGACTTTAGTTCGTATTGTGTGATTGTCCGGGTGAGTGTAGTTCTGAAAAGAACTGTTGTTGGTGACTGACGTTTCGACAACCTGAGCGGAAGTCATCTTCAGAGTCAAGTGAATAGTGTTTGTCAGTCGATGTTGTTATAAGTCTGCTCAGTTGAAAACGATTGGTCAGTTAAGCCATGATGTTATTGGTTGAAAGACTCGTGTAAAGTTTGTCATCAGTCACTGGTCAGTTTCGATCCGTCTTTTGTTAGTTAAATTTGTTAGTCAAAATTAAGTCGGTCTGTTAGAAGTCCGGTTGTCGGTTTCGTTTTCGTCGCGGATAAGTCGTTTGTAAGGCGCCGGTAGTTGTTGACATCTGTTAAGAGGTGTTTGTTCTAAGTTAGTGTACCAGCTTTCCAGAGTCAGTCGTTGAAAATAGTTAGTACTGTAGGTTAAGCATTGAGCAGAGTCCCAGTCGATGTTGTGGTTTGTCAGTTGATGATGCACAGCAATGTGATTGTTGACATCACCATTTCTCGTCGCTCGTTTGTGTTCAGTCAGTCTTGTGTTAAGGTTTCTGCCAGTCTCACCAATGTAGGAAGCCTCGCAGTCAGAGCATTTGATCTTGTAAACTGCTCCCTGTCTGTTGTTGGGTTCGTCTCGGTCTTTAACGTTAGTCAGTAAGTGTCGTAACGTGGTTGTAGGTTTGTGGGCTACACGGATGTTGTAGGGCTGTAAGATCCGTGAGATGGTCTCAGAAGTGCCCTTAATGTAAGGTATAGTCACTGTAGTAACATGTGTCGGGTTCTGGTTCGTTGCGTCGGCTTCAGTAGGTCGGTAAATGTTTCGTCTAATAAAGTCAGCGTTGTAGTTGTTTTTAATAAAAACACGTTCAAGGTATTTGTTCTCGTCACGTAAGCTGTCCGGTGTATCACAAACTAGTTGCGCTCGTCTCGTTAAAGTCTTTATAGTCGTGGCTTTGTGTGAAGTCGGGTTATAGGATGATTCGTCATGTAATCTGTCGGTATGCGTCGGTTTTCTGTACACTGTCGTTCGTAGTTCGTTGTTGTCGCGGCTTACCAAACAGTCTAGAAATGGACCACAAAGGCTGTTGTACTACATAAACATTACAGGCCATACTCCTGGGTTCATACCATTTACTATGTTTTTGTGACTTTGTTAAGTGGCCTCACGACCACTTATTACCTGGAAGGGGCTTTATGAAAACCCCCAAAGAAATAATAATAATGAGTAATTACAGTGTACATTACTAATAATGTAGTCTTGAGAGATGTTTGCTATGTTATCAGTCAGTCATAAGGCCTCTGGGAACAGGTAGTTGGCCTATCACCCAACCTTGACCCTGAGATTCATGTTATGACAAAGCACAGAATTTAAGAACTTTGCAGGCCTACTCTTTCATCAAGTGTGTATGTTCTTTCACATGCCCTTCCCATTTTAATTATATCAGCATGGAAAGGTAAATAGACTACCCAATGATCTGACCTGACACAGGCTAATCTTTCATTAACTCAAGAAAAGGCCTGTAATGTTTATGTAGTACAACAGCCTTTGTGGTCCATTTCAAACTATTGCACCTTATACTGGGAATTTTTGCAATGGGAGTTCAGTCATGTTTTACATTTTTGCCACATAGATTTCCCTTGCTGCAATATTTACATTAGTGTTTTAAATAATTCACTGGTTTCCTGAGTTGAATGCATTCCTATCAACAAAACACTATAGGCCCTGTTATCCTGCCCTCACGAAATACTGAGTGATTGTCCGAGTGTAAAAATAATTCTTAAACTTTAATTTAATTTAGACATCGAGAAGCCTGTATTGTGAATTAGCCAAAAGTGTTTTATTAATGTTGTTGTTCCAGAGGTGAACGTACATACAAACGATAATAGATAGCTTTACAGCCTTAAGTAACAATGGTAACAATACAACCTTTCAAAATGTTTCTCCATTGAATACGAGTGTTTTCTCTTGTATCCTAAAATTGAAACCAAGCATGTTTCTTTGATCTTGTATTTATCAAAGCTTCGACGTGACTCGCTTCTCGTTGAATTGTTCTTGAATACAAACCAAGCCAGCCAGTTAAGTCTTTGTTGCCAGGCTTTCGAGAAAGGAAATGTTCGAAAGAGACGAATAACAGTGGGAACTCGTCTGGACGCTTCGTCTTTACCTTATCATTCTTCATGAAGATCATTCCGCAAATCTTTTATGTGAATCTAGTAGGTACCTCAAAGCAAAACTAATGAACTTTTCCCTCTCCGCTTGATAAAAAAATAGCCAGGCTCTGTTGTTTTGTGTTGTGAAACTAAAACCAACTTGACCGTAATGGCGGCTCTTTCGCGAAAGCCTCGCAAACGCACATCTTACTGACTTCCGGTTCTTGAATCAGCCAATCAGATTTCGTCCAAATTCTGGACGAAGACACAGACTCCTGTGAGACTTTGTATCAGGCCCAATTGTAGCGAGCGCCGACATAAGAAGACATAAGAGCGATGGTACAATTGGGCCTGATCGCAGGTTATTGATTCGCAGCCTGAAAAACGTTTGAGTGGAGACGGCTGGTGTTGCACGAAACATAGAATTACAGAACTTCATGGCCGCCAAACTGAAAGTTAATTTCTTCGTTTTGCTTCGGGTCGCCTTATTAGTATTACAGCTCACTTTATCGGCGTAAAAACAGCGTAAATTTTGTTGGTACGTGAAGTTTTCACAGTGGAAAGGACAGTTTTGGATTCAAGAAGTCATTAGAGCTCGTTTGGACACTTGTTTACGTCTATCATCGATCGAAGAACAAGTAGTTTCACGCCGTTGCAAGCTTCGCAAAACAGGTGAATAGAATTAGATTGCTTATAGTTTTGTTTGTAAAGAAATGGCTTTGAGTGAATTGAACCAAGTTGCTGTGTTTTGCTTACTATTATAGTAGGCTTTCCCCGTGTTACTGCTAGCCTGTTAAATAATGACAACCGGCAAACCTGTTTACGCGACGGCAAGACCTTGAACCTTTGTACAAAATTTTGCCCTTTATGTGATAAACAAGTAATCGCAAGTGCTCTCGGGCAATTAAGGATTAATTTCACTTGTATTTTCAAAGTTTTCCAAATTGCCCTCGTCGCTTCGCGACTCGGGCAATTTTGTGAAAACTTTCAAAATACTCGTGAAATTAATCCTTAATTGCCCTCAGCCCCATGCGATTACATATACATATATAATGGCACCATAGATGGGTTTGAAAATTAGAACGAATGGTAGAGAGGAAAATCGCTACATACCTACCTCAAATTTTGGCAAGAATTTTTAGCGGAGCTCCGGCAGAAGGGGGCTAATTCCAAGGGAAATGATTAAACGGTTTTCTTAACATTAGTTTGTAACAAGAGTGTATTTCTTTACAAAGAGTCTGAATTGACAAGTAAAAATCGGCATAACATAAATGGAATTTAACTCAGACTTACTAAAGTGCACCAAAAGAAACAATCAATCAAACATAAAAATGTGTGGAATATTACTCTAAAGTAATCAAGATAAACAGTTAGTAAAACTTTCTTTGGAAAGAAAGCAGGAAGTTAATAAAATATTTTGCAATTTTAGTTGTTTAAGCCTGCTTAACTATGAAAAAATGTCAAAAGATAGACGGACAATGTTTTCAAAACGTCTTGTTATAAGATAATGTGGCGGCAGCTGTTCTATGATATGGTTAATTTGCCTTTCTGTGTAAAAGCTCACTTTAACTTATCCTGGTGAAATCGTAGAACGGACTGTCCACAGAGAGCGACAACAATCTCCTTCAAATCATTTAATGAGATTTTTTTGTGTTCTTTAAATATCGTATCCTAAAGTTATAGCTGTTAAGTCAATATTTGACTTAAGTGATGACGAAACAAAGTCAGACAAACAAGAGCTAGAACTTACTTGCCATTTTAAGTCAAACAACTGGTTCGTGAAAACATTCATTTTTATAATTTAATAATTATAACAACAACGATAACGATAACGATAATGATACTGATAATGATAATGATAATAATCTTTTAAGTAGTAATAATTAATATCAATTACAATTGTTATTTCTTTAATAATTATTGCGCTTCTTCACACCTTATAATGCATGATGAAACCACTTTGTTTTATCACATCGAGAAGTTGCATCGTCTTTGTTTTCAACTGTTTTCACATCTTCAAAACATTAACGAAAGATATTTTTCATTTGTGAAATTGTTTTTTGTTATAAAATGGGATGATTTTAACCAAACTACAATTCAAGGAAACTTTCTCAAAACTATTGTAAAAGCAGCAAAGATAGGTTTTAAAATTAGCACCCAATCATAGAAAGTACATTTTAATTATGCATATTATTAACTTTTATGCCCAAAATGGTGCAATTCAAAATGGTTACTGGTTATTATAACTGCTACATGCACGCTAGCCTACAAGCTCGTATGAAGCAGTTTTAATTTTTTTGTAACATACATTTCTGTCCTATCGGAAAGGCATGAGATTGAGCCATTGCTGCTGCCAACTTTCTCAACTAATCTTTTCTTTGTGGCAATTTTTATTGCACGCTA
>JAHPZR010017892.1:37500-45161 GCA_019787425.1 Platygyra sinensis | reverse complement strand
CACATTTATTCTGAGAAGTAGAAATTGAAAGACGATATAATTGATTTTCCAGACTAAAGCTAGGTGTGCATCTGAGAATCCCTTAAAATCGTATTAGTATCGATGATTGTGACGATTTCATCAAGTTTTATTAGCACCCCACCACTAGGTTATTGGCGTTCTCCTCCTGTTAAAAATATTTATTGTTATTACATAAACACCTGTGCAATACCAGGATTTCTCCTTTTACTAAAAAAATCATATCTTTATCGTACGCAGTTAAGATACTATTTTTATCCTTCACATGTGAGGATATTGGTGTTGCCATAGTTACTAAAATGATCACCACTGCTATGGTTACATAACCCCTTAAAAATTACTTAGATGTGTTCCTGTATGATCGAAACATCATTGGTCCCTCCTCGGAAATCTTCGGAAACGTTAGGACTATGAATTTAAAAAATCTACCCTTTAGGTCCATTGTCTTGTCCTCTTGTCCCCGTTATGTATAGTGAGGCTAGAGACCGCATAAATTGCCTGATGTCGGCTTAGACACACACACGTGAAGCGAGGTAGGTTGATATTTGTTCATACTTCGTATTTTTAGGCTCAAAAATATAACCGTTTTTCCATACAAATGCCTAGATTTTAAATGCTTCGTGATTACTCTTAAGTACATTTGGAAGCCTCAATAACTACCTGCAGTCACGTATCTAAAAATTTAATGGCTTCTTTAGAACATGTTAAGTTCATATGGCAAATATTGATAAATCTATGAACGTTTAGTCTCAGTCCAAACATCAAACCGACGTTTCAACAAAAAAGCAATGTTGCACACATGTTTGTCTTGTTACTAAGAGCCTTGACGAGAGTCTTGGTTGCGTGCACTTGTAACGAAAATTACTCAATTTTAACTCCGTTATATTTTAATCACAAAAGACGAGTGTATTTCTAGCCTTATGTAGCTTCAAATCAGTACAAATTGCTTCTCACCGGCTACGGTCCGTTTGTTAAATTAAGACATCTCTAGTTATGTAAATTTCTTTGTTGTAACTTTGTGTGTTTTTGTGTCTCTGTTTTGTTGTAAGCCTGAATACCGGGTATTATATATTATTGTGAGCCCTCTTGATACGCCTAGGTGCTTTTGGGGCAAACAATGGTTAATATGTTTAATAATAATAATAATAATAATAAAAAAGTAAGCTGTTTGTGCCATTTCTGTGTTATGTAGTTTTGTCTTGCATGAGTCACCGTCAGGAAGTACAGTGTGTAACATACTGTAAAATATTTTGTTCACCCACATCACTCTTTTCCTCTTGACAAGCAAACTTAGAATTCATAGGGTTGTTTGTACTTCAAGCAACATCATTTAGACCTTTCCATTTAAACCTGTTTGTTTTTCAATTTACAGGGTAGTTATTATTTCAGACATTCTAAAGCACCCCCCATTACATTTAGGATATTCATATACTGTGAACTGGAAGAAGTTATATTCTTGCAAAAAAAAATAATTGGCTCCCTCTTTATGAATTTTCTGTATCCACCTCTTGATTTCATCATTTACAAAAGAGCATGCATTTTCAATGTCAGTAATGGAAATTTTGATTATGTAACAGAACTGTCTTTTGTGTTTGGTGACATTCTTATTCTTTGCTATCTCCTTATGCAGAAAGACAGCATTCTAAAAAATTAATCATTATATCTTTTTTTACTCATAGTAGTCAGTTATTAAATCTCTACTTTATCTCTCCCAAAAATATCAAAAGTTTATAGTATACTCTTGTGTAAGGTTGGAGGTTTTTGTATGAAACTCGAAAATGCAATTAGTGCTCTTCACTCCTGCTGGGATGGTTAGCATCATCTCCTAAAGAAGTAAGATAAAGCAGGGTATGGAGAAATGAAATCCAATTTTTTGGCCTCTCCTCTTGGCAAGCTGTATTTGTACTGTAACTATGATGTACTTGCCTAAAGTCATTCTTTCTAGCTCCCCAAGAATTTCATCTCTCACAACCAGTACTTCTGTAATTTGAATTTCCTCAAAACATTTTCCAAGAGACTGCTAAGCTTTATGCTATCAGACAAAACTTTTTTTTGAAAGCTAATACCATTTAGAAGAGAAAAGTTATTTTCTTGAGTCCATTGGCTGATAAGCCTTACGGGCCATACATACTAAATAGTTAGCTATTTAGTGAATTTAGGTTTTAATTGGTTTGAAATAAAATAATAATTATTTAGACCTTCATACTAAAAATACATTCAATCTAGGTCTCAACTCTTACCCAATCTGACCTCATGTATGTAATTTTTGTTTACACATGAGGTCATTTACTAAAATCCAAAACTAAAGAGCTGGCCACCACAGGCATAAAAAAGGGATACATTCGTATCTGTTAACAAGGTTTGAGCTTCATAGCTTTCTTTGTCTGGAAACAGGCACATTTTGAATTTCAAAGTTATGGGAGTGTGGGACATAAAGCTGGGAAAGCATTTGTCGAAAAAGATTTATTTATCTCGTGATTTTTGTCCCTTTTAGAAGTTGAATTGTTAAGAAGTTTAGTGCTTATTAAGATGTTGGCTTGTTTAATTCAGATAATCAGTCCCCTGGATATCGAAAGTAAGTTTGAGATATTTATAATACTTGCTTGCTGCGATGTTGGTATAAAATGGAGGTACAGTACGGTACACCTGCATGGCGGCTCCATACCCATGCTTAGCCTGCGTTGCAGCTGGACATGTCACGAAATCCCTAGTATAGTTGGTGGTTTAGACGGTCTATGATGCAGGCTAACCCATACTGAGCTCTGTAAATTTGGGCAAAATATTTTGGGAAATATCTGAAGCTTGTCAAAATGCATAGTCTGTAGACCTAAAACTTGAAAAAGTGTCTTGTTTAAATTTATTTCCCATAACATCACAGTTTCTTGATTTTATCCACGGAATGGTTTTCAAATTAATTTGTTATAATTGTGTAACAGTGCAAACAAAAAATACCAGTTCTAGACCTCTGGGTCAGTGCGTTTTTGCTAATTAAATTAATTATAAAAAGAACTTCCTTTCTCAGCTGAGGCAGTGTCATCACATTATTGCAAGAGGCCTATTAGGAAACTTATTTCAAATATTATTCTTGCAACCTATTCATGAAACGCATTATGATGACACTTCAGTTTGGACTGAAGAAAAGAGTAACACTTTGGCAGTGTCTAAAAGCTGGTCCAAATATAGACATCTTAAGCTTCCCTTTAGGTCTTGAAATTTTTTGCATTCCAATTACCGCGTAAAATAGCTTGTCTATATTTAATGTGTTGGAACTATTTATGCACAAATTGAGGTGTCTAGTGGCAAACATGCATGCTTGCATGTTGGCAGACATGCATATCCAGGGCTGTCATTAAGGGTAGTAACCTGTATTTCCTGTCACAGCTGAGAATGATTGATCTTCCCTTGATGCTATGGATGAAATTGCCTGATGTCAATATAATTCACCCATAAAGTACAAACAACTATGAGTATGACTTACCATTAATGTAAATTTCATAGATGAAGAGTCACCTTTCAGTACGGAGTGTGCTGTAATAAAGTCAATATGATTATGGTTATTATTAATTTGCCATGAGTGTGGAGAATAAGGCTACAGGTAACTAATAACTTAGTGATAGCCCTGTGTTTTCCCAAGGTTCCTCTTTAAAAAAAAAACAGTCAGTAGACCTGATCTTGTGGCTACCATTTCAATTCTGTATTCTCATTTGCGATTTGTTTCATTGCGTTGTGTCACGTGGCATCCTCTCACGTGCTTTGGATTTTTGCGGGAGGCTTCGTGAGCAAGTTTTGTTATTCTGGGTCGTTTGTATTCCTAGTCTAAACAGTTCTTTAACGTGCTTAAGGCACGTTTGTTATTAAAATGAGCCGCTAAGGTTACAGATCTTGATCTTGCTCTTAGGTCATGAAAGGTATGCAGTCGTGAGTATGTAGTTTAGATCTAGAATAAGGATATAGTTTAAAATCTTTTTGTTGTTAAACATGGTGTCTTTAGCATTACCATATACCTCTTGAGGTGTCTTAAGTCCATGCGATGCAGCCAATTTACATTTAAATAACAATTAATATATTATTTTGAAATATGTTTTTCCCAAAATTGATTTCTGTTCTATCACTCCAGAAATTTTCGAAATCTTATGTTCTGTAAGCTTTCACTGAAATTGACTTTGGCAAATTGCAGATACTAGTACATTGTTTAAGCACTTTCGGACTGGAACCGTATTAACAAATTCAATTGGCAAAAGAATGCATTGACCTGTAGCCCTAAAGATGATTTGGATGCTCCCATTAGGGTGGCATTTCATTTTAAAACTCTTGGTCTTTAAGCTTCGACTGGAGATAAAAGAAACTTCAAAAATTGCCAATTTTGACCTGAAAGCCTTGGAGTTATGTTAGAATGTTGTTGTTTTCTGGCAAAGCTCTGTTGCATTGGCTGCCACAAATCAGAGCCCCATAACTATAGAAACAATCACATGCATACATAGAAATAGGAAACCGACTCTTTTTTTCATGGCCAACTTGGTTAGCAGCAGACACAGCGGCAAAAAGGACTGCGCATGATCCAAGTCGCTTGCGTGATTTCCGCGCGAGAAGGAATGGGCGCCATAATATTTCCATAGAAACAAACTGCGTCAAAATGGTGGCAATTCAAAATTCCCGGCAAATGTTCTGTTTTTGCCGAGGATAAGGTCGTCACTAATTAGCTAAGGTTATTACGCTGAAGACAGTTTCCGTGAAAGTTTTTCTTTCACATATCTTTTGTAACAAAAAATTGGTTCTGGTAACAATGTTGAATTTTCTGTTCGAAGTCGGGCATGAAGTTCGTGTTTATCGTAGCAGCGTTAGTATTAGCTTTCGCATTTTCTGATGGGGAATTGCCTCTTGCGAAAATGCGTTGTTTGAGGGGAAAAACACGGGACAAGTATGTTTGCCGCGGACAAATGATCTCTCTTAACGCAGAAATGGCCATGGTAGCGGACATCGAGCGTGGAAATTTCGTCTGCGAACATCACTGGTATATATTGAGGACCACACAAAATATTCCCATTGAATGGCCATCCCAGAGCTATGAACCCCACTCTAATACCAGCAAAGCTATTTCAAGTCTTCGAAGAGGTGGGGAAAAGCCCTAGTATCGGCCTGGAACGCGGTTGTGCACCAGTTACCAGCGAAGTTGTTTTTTGAAAGGGAAGGCAACCTGTCTCCCAGGATACAATCTGCCACCAGTCCCTGAGGACTGGAACAGGTCAGGTTCTAGGAGAAGGGGGGTAATAATACTTAAGCTGCCATATGGTTATGAAAGTTTATACTACAATGTGAATGCTAATGCTATTCATAATTATATGTAAAACTGGAGTTGTTTATTTTTTTTTTTACAAAATTATAGACCAGCCTAGGAACTCCACCCATGTGACATCCATGTGTGCTTTGAAACCAGCCACAACAAATGATGTATGCATTCAATCAAATTGGTAGCCAGGCAATTGCAGGCAACCAAGTGAAGAATATCCCTCAAGATTACATTGATGAATTGAATATTTGAATCTGCTAATCAAATAAATAAATCGCTTCAAGAATGCAATAATGAATTGATTATTGAAATATCGAACTCCCTAGTCATAAACCCATCAGCCATAGTCTTGGAACAACTAGTTGGTTCAGTATTCCAGTAATCATTCATTATTGCATTCTTGAAATAACTAGCGGGTTCAATATTCTGTTAAGGGTCCATTAATCAATTCATAAATGTAATCTTGAAGGGTACCCTTCACTTGGTTTGACTGTAAACAACAGGTCCACTTAAAAAATAGATTAATAACAATAGAAACATAAGCTTACTGCATACCCGCTCTCATAGGGTCAATCATCTGCAAGATCTTACTACTGCACATTCAACGAAGGTGAAAAAACAGTCAAGTCATATGCTTAAAATTTTAACAGGACTTTTAATGTCATACATGTTCAGCTGTATATGTAATGCTGCACCTGCAAGCTAAAAACTGTAGAACAAGTAGAAAACAAAATAAAACAATTTTATTTTTATAATTGATTGACTGATTTACTTTTTGTGATTCTTTTCCTCATTTTTAGTTATTTAAAAACAATCATTTAATTTCTATTTTGCGCTTTTAAAACTAAAAACTTATAATCCATCTTCTTGATGACTTTCACATAGTCAAGGTTTTTGTTCATCCATCTGAAAAGGCCAGTTCCACAATCCACATGGCATCCAGTTTGCTGGACATTCAGCAGCCTGACTGCTGCTGCACCACATCCATCTAATGCCACGGCAATACACAGCAATACAATGGAAATAACATTCTTTGTCGGGAAGGGATCATAAAGGCTTTCATCTTGGCTGAAATGGCAGACCTCTCACTAAATTATGACAACATGTATCTTGATACACTGCCAGTTGATTTCTTCATGTCAAACCTGACAGGGTCCAACAGCAGTTGCAGGAACTGAGGTTGATAACTGAACAATCTGTCACAAACCAAAAAAATGTGTTTTGTAATACAATAACTTTCTTAACTTTAAAAAAATTAACAAAGCTTTTTCAGTACTCACTACCTACAATAAAATTAATGTAGTTTTTTTCAAAAATATTATCATTACAGTAAAGAGCAGAAACTAGATAGCGGAAGGTTTGGCAGACAACACACTAATTAACAAGATAGCTTGACAAATATCTAACTTTCCATAGGCTAAGGATATTGCATCTATTTTACTGTTCAAAGGGTATACAGTCAGTCATACCATGAGGGACTGCACATAATTGTAAACTGTGTCTAAGTTGATGTATTCAATGTAACCATGTAACCCTAAATGCCCATGAGACTGCCGTCAACCTGTTCAGATTTTTTTTTTGCAGACTGAGTTACATAAATATTTATTTAATTCTGTTCTACCAGAGAAGCCCAAATCAGACAGAGCTGCTGTTCTTGTTGCTGCTACTTTCCTAGGATGGCTAATGTTATGCTCTAAAGTTTTAAATCTTTTAACACTGAGCAAAGACATTGAGTAAGCCTGCCTACTTTACTTATTTGTGGAGGTCCTTCCATTGGTATTTTTCCACTACCATGTTATATTTAGAAGCTCTGAACTTGGAAACTACTTGTCCATAAATAAATAAGATATGCAGTTTTATTCATTTGTTGGAAGTGACGTCACTACAACAAGTCAACATTGTCATTACTGAGTGATACAATACATCAAAAACTGAACAATGACAAATACTTTAGCAGCTAGCAGCCATTACGGAAAAAAAGTACAAATTTGGCACTCTCTTTCGAGAGATTCCATTGAACGGCACTACGCTCTGCAGCAGATTAGGCTGAATGTCCAGCTTCTTAGTGTAAACAAGGTACAGCATGAATTTTACCATCATTTTGTCCCAGCTTAATATCAAAGAGGTACTGGGATCACACCCTCCTTACAGGAAGATCAGCTGAATTTATTACTAAAAAATTGCAATTCATGGCAAAAAACCTTGAAAGCCCAAGGCAGGTTAGTCAAGTCAGCAAGGCATGATCTATAACTTGATTTTGCCTTTAACCATATTTAGCACTTACATGCAGAGTCTTTTAATTGAACTGAATGGAAATTATATTCTACAGTTTCTGTATAACTTTGATCTGCTAACA
>JAHPZR010017892.1:10000-32500 GCA_019787425.1 Platygyra sinensis | reverse complement strand
AAGTGTCTATACCGTCAACGGGGTTTTTATAGTTATGGTAGCTCTATACTGTGTAAAAAGGTATTCTACGAAAACAAATTGGATTCTGAGATTTTAACGCCCTAAGATATCGCCTTAAAGTTCCCGCTTCAGCCACGCCCAATGAAGTTGACCGTGAGTCAGTGCAGAATAGAGTCTGGGTTTCTGAATGGGTCGTGACGTCAAGTCAGGAATCACGCGATTCTTCTAGTTTAGGTAATTGTTGTTTCAGTAGTGGTGAGGAGTTTTCCTCGCCAAAACACAAACAAATTGAAGTTTGCGAAGCAATGCGGTCGTCAAGCAAGCAAAATAAAAGCATAAAGCTTCGAGATATTCCTGAAGTGACGTCATTCGTCACCAATCTAACCTTACGCGGTCATCTTCATTGGGCGTGGCCAAGGCGGGAAATTTAAAGCTTGATTTTATGCCAAAAAGCATCGGAATTCGCTTCTTTGGGTTTGAAGACATTTTTAGATGTTATAGAGATGATGAAAACCTAAAATAACTTTTTGGCGGTATAGACACTTTAAAGAAAAAAACGTATTTATTTATTTTATTTTACTTTCTAATGAACAAAATTACTTTGTATCCTCATTTCTTTGGAACGAACGCTAAAGCTGTTAGCTTATGTGACAGCAAATATTACTAAAAATACTCACAATCGTACGCGTGTAGTTACACAAATTGTGCCTCGTAAAAAATATATAAAATAACATAATTTTTCTAATTGTTCGACAAACATTGATTAACTCCTTAGAAGACAAAATTGCATTTGGAGTTCAGGTATTCTAATTTTCAGCAATCATAAGTCTGTGAAGTCATTTTGAACGTACAGCAAATTAAATAAACGAGCCAACATACCTGCTGCAAGCTTTGTGTTGACATCAAATATGGGCCTCCCTCGCTGAAGGCTTCCGGTCTGATGAGTCTTGTTAGTTCTACACACGTTTATTTCTCCACATTCACCGTTTGCACAAGTTAGGTACAAGAGGCTTCCGAGTCCGGAAACTGTTTCATGAAAACAGTTCGAGAGCCGAAGCGGATTCCCGCAGGCTTTACAGCCTTCATCTAGTACTTTCGCCAACAAATCCAACTTAACAACGCGTCTTCCCGACAGCTCAAAATCACTTCTACGACCATTACCGTTCTCAACATCTTCACCCACTTTCTCAAATTTCCGTTTGCATTGGATCTGCAAATTCTGTCGACGTTCGCATTCTTTTACACGGCGAAAACAGCCTTTTTTGTCCCTAACGCGCTCGTCGCGAAAGGCCGCCATCTTAGAAAGATTGCATGACTTGAGCTTGTTTGCTGGAGGTGATGTTGCCAATTAGGATGCGCAGTAAAGTTGCGCAGTGCAAAACAGGGGAATGACCTTAAGCTTACGAGCGTCAAAAGCAAAGCAATGATTTTCTTCTTCCAAAAGTAAACAGAAGAAGAAATTATGGCAGTCTACGAAGCGGCTGTCCCTGCTACCACAAAGAAAACTTCAAAACTCGCCTGACAATATTTACGAATACAGTTTTGTTACTTTTAGTCGAGAGGTTATCGGTATACGGCGAAAAACGACAAAAAACTAGTATAAGCTTATTTGTTTACAATAAGTAAGCTTACGCTTATACAAATTTAAGCTTAAGATTCAACAACTCTAGTTTTTGAAATTTATCAAATCTCTCACAGCATGGTTCCAAACCAGAAAATCAAGGAGACTTTACACCTTTCATTGATATAACCTTAACTTATAAACTTATCTCGCTGAACTGCAACTGGATAATTTTTATGGAAAACGCAAAATTTTTTATGTAAACAAAGTCGCTTACCACAATTTGGCAGTTCACCTCAGTGTGAATCCTATCCAAAGAACCTCCAGCAAAAGTTGCGAAGACTGAACTGAACAAATCTTTTTGATAGATCAACGAATCAACTTTTTCCCACTGTGTTTACCGTTTTGTAATTCCTCTAAACACACAAAACACGTTTGATTTATCTTGCTGATCACCTGATGAAATCATGCGACTTTTCTTGCATGGCTGCACATCATATCTCGACGCGCGAAGTTCTGTAGTCTTTTGAGTCAATTTTCCTGGTATTTCAGTTCTTTCCTAAAGCTCTCACTTGCCCTGCCTGACGGCATTGTTCGATATTATTTCATCTCCTTTCTCTAGCACTGACTTCATTCAAGATTCACCACATTGTTCAGTGCTAAGCTTTTCTCGCCTTCGTGGCTAGCCCTGCTGGGCCGCTCTTTTCCGATCATCTTTGCCACGTTTTTAGCTGTTAATTCTTGCCCTCTGTAGTTCTCTTTCATGTTATGCTTAATATAAACTCGATCTATCTTCAACGTTAGATCAACGTCCCCGATCGATTGTTGACATAACAAATACAAATGTGTGTTTTTTTTTTTCTTGCAAACCTTCCGAGAAAAGATAGCATTCCTTAGATCCCCCGCGAGGCTTATCTCGAGACACCCCTCCTTTTCCCCCAGAGTCTGTACGGACGGCATTAGACCGCTCCTACGCTGACGTCATAACCAAATTTTCTCGGCTTGATGAGTTCCCAATTTTTCTTAAGTATGGTACTTCGCTGAAGCACCGCTATTAGGACTTTCTTAGGAACTAAACCCAAGGGTGATATACGAAAGACTGGAAAAGGAGGGGATGAAAAGACGCTCGCAATCCTATGGGCATCAAGTTCCGTACAATGCTTCGCACTCACAGCCTCTGGATTTTGCAAAGCCGAAATCAGGATAGGGACCTCTTGAGATCAACGACAGCGATGAAAATGCAAAGAAAAACCTGATGTAAAACTAGATTCTAATAACTGCACAAGTGAATGGTTACACCCTGAAAGAAAAGGAAGAATACGCCTAATGTTTACGGGCGTTGGTGATTGCTGAGCTGGACTATTGTTCCAAAACCATCAGGATAAACAGCAAGTAAAAGTTTCTTTGAAAAGAAAGCAGGCCGTTGATGAAATATTTGTCAATGCAAGTTGCTTAAGTTTCATTAATTATGAGAAAAATGTCAGAAAATAGACGGTTGATTATTGGTTTTAAGATTATGGTATGGTTACTTTGCATTTCTGCGTAAAAACTTACTGTTGCTTATCTTTTTGAATTCGTCGAACTGACTGTCAACAGGGAGCGACAACAATCTACCTGCAAGCATTAAGATCGTTATCAACAGCTGGACCAGAGAGCTCCGTTGATCTCTTACAGGATATGTGGCTCAGAGAGATGTTCCTAGTTCGCGCTTTCCGTAAGAAAATGTGAAAAGGTGCCAATCCCATCAAAAAGGATTATACGGTTTTTTCACATTAGTTTCTAACATGATTGCATTACTTTATAAAAAAGTCTGAATTGGTAAGTAAAACTCGACATAAGTCAAATGGAATTTACCTCAGAGTTATTGTCATGTACAAAATACAAACAATTAAAATCAAACATAAAATTACAAGAAATAATATTCTAACAAAATCAGGATAAACAGCTAGTAAAACTTTCTTTGGAAAGAAAACAGACCCTTGAAATATTTTACAATTTTAGTTGTTTAAGCCTAGCTAATTAAGAAAAAAATGTCAGAAGATTGACGGACAAAATTGTCAAAACGTTTGGTTTAAAGATAATGATCAACAGCTGTTAGCTGGTATTATTAATTCGCTTTACTGCGTAAAAACTCTTTGTTGCTTATCCTGGTGAATTCGTCTTACTTACTGTCAACAGAGAGCGACAATAACCTTCTTGCAAGCATTTAATGAGGTTTGTAAAAGTTCTTTACATATCGTATCCTAAACTTACAGCTTTAAAGTCAATATTTAACTCAACTGATAACGAAACAAAGTCAGACAAAGGACAGCTAGTAACCTCTCACTAACCGAGCGCGAGGGCCGTACAGGGGAATATTAGCCCGAGGTCGTGGCAGTACGGACCGAGCCCAGCGAGGTCCGTAGAAAACGACCCAGGGCCAATATTCCCCAGAACGGCTCGAGCTAGCTAGGTTAGTAAGTAGTTTATTATATGGCACTCGAGTCATGCTTGTTTGTTTTCAGTTAAAACGCACTTCCGGTCACTTGAATTCTCACACTCCGTGTGTTTTTGATGACGCGAGCAACTCAAAAAGAACAAGCTACCACGAGTTTGAAAACAAATTCAATGAACGTAAATCATGTTGAGTATAAACAAGACTTTAAGAACGATTTGTAACCGAATTTGTCACAAGTCTCAACCGTTGCAGTTTGTTGAAATTCGGAAAATGGTTTCTGTCGATCTTGCATGGAATATATCAATTGTTGCTGGCTTGTACTCTTGTCCGTATTTCCTATGTTTGTTCAGTGGTCAAGCTCCTTCGCAGGTAGGGTTTTAACCCTTTCATTAATTTGTCATACCGTTACCTTACAATTAGTGGAGAAGAGTGTTCAGATCAGTAGCCATCTTCTTATTTTTGTTTGCACTTTTTTGCTTCTTTTTAAAACCGTCTATAGCCTCCTGACTTTCGCCGATGCCTGATTCAGTCTCTACATTAGACATTTCCAGATCTTCAGGATAATGAAATTCGCTTCGTGAATATTCGTCTTCCTCGTTCTTATTGCAAGCTCTATAAAATATTAATCTTCTAGTTAGTTTCTATGCGAAGAATGATAGTATTTACACGTTTTCTTTTCGTAGTTTTGGTTGCAAATTTTTAATTTGCCTACTTTCGAAACCAAAAAAAAATACACAGCTTATGACCGTTTCCAGGGAAATAGTCCGTATGGCAGAATCTCGACCAAGAAAGAACCAATCAAAACGCTCGGATTTACCTCAAGACTGTATTGCCATATAATAGTACTTGCTATTTTCAAGTCAAACGACTGATTCGTCAAAACATTTAGTTTTACATGTTTTCTGTTCTTCCTCGAATCATTCTTAAAAAGGCAAAGAGAGAAAAAAAATGGCGGCAATTTAAAATTATTTAAAAATCATTTCCAAAAGCGCAGTTAATTTGTTCAAAACGCAAATTGTTTTTTCGTAAAACTCCTGCTGGCGATGTGTAGATTCAAGAGAAAAAGAGAAAACGAAACCGCATTGGCTGTGAGCGACAAACGTCAAAATATTTAACTCATAGAATCAGCGATCAAACGTTCACTAGTCATGGAAATGCTATCTTTCAGTATACACAGAATGGCATCATAGATGGCTTTGAAAATTAGGACGCAATGGTAGAGAGAACAATCACTTTAACATTTTAATAATATATATTTTAAACCTGAGTGGTGCATTTCAGAAGCGTTTGATTAAAAACACGAAAGACATATTTTTCCATTTCAATGTACCGTGGGGTACATACCTGTCACAAAGTTTGGCAAGGCTTTTTATAGCGCGATATCTACCATAAAGAGTCATACCGGCAAGTGCAGATTAAAGTTTAAAAGCTGTTCATTAATAAACGAAGGTACAGATGATTGCCGGCATTAGATCTTAGTTCTTAAGAGTCTGAATAATTAGCTCGACAGTGACGTAAGATGAGAGGGCATTAATTTGAAATGTTCATTTTCATGATTGTGATCAACAGCTGGTCCATAAAGTTTTGTTGATCTCTTACTTTCTTAGTGCAGCATATGCGGATGTTCATAGTTCACGTTTTCCTATATCCTAACAGAAGGTGCTAGTTCCAAGAGAAATGAGTAAACGAGTATTTTGTAAAATAGTTTTAAAAATGATTGTATCACTTTTTAAAATGTCTGAATTGGTAAGTAAAAAGTCGACTTAAGATAAATGGAACTTAACTCAGGTTACTATCATGTAAAAAATATAAACAAACAATCAAACATAAAATTAATAGAAATAGTACACCAAAAAACCACGATAAACAGCTAGCCAAAACTTCCTTTGGAAAGAAAACAGGCCGTTGATGAAATCTTTGACAATTTTAGCTGTTTAAGCCTAGGTAATTATGAGAAAAATGTCAGAAGATTGACCGACAATATTGTCGAGACGCATGGTTATAAGATAATGCACAACAGCTCTTGACTGGCATTGTTAATTTGCTTTTCTGCGCAAAAACTATTTGTTGCTTATCCTGGTGAAGTCGTTGTACTGACTGTCAACAGAGAACCACAATAATCTTCTCTCAAGCATTTAATGAGGTTTGTTTATGTTCTTTACTTATCGCATCCTAAAATTATAGCTTTTAAGTCAATATTTGACTCAACTGATGACAAAACAAAGTCAGACAAAGGAGAGCACATTAAGTTATACCTATATTTTGTTCTTCCTCGAATCATTTCTTAAAATGGCAAAGGGAGAAAAAATGGCGGCAATTTGAAATTATTTAAAAATTACTTTCAAAAGGGCGTTTTGTTCAAATCGCAAATTGTTTTTTTCGCAAAACTCCTGCTGGCGATGTACAAATTCGAAAAAAAAAAAGAGAAAACGAAACGGCATTGCCTGTGGGCAAAAAACGTCATGTAAATGTTATCTTTCAGTACATATAGAATGGCACCATAGATGGGTTTGAAAATTAGAACCGAATGGTAGAGAGGACAATCGCTACCTACCTACCTCAAATTTTGGCAAGACTTTTTACCGGAGCTCCGGCAGAAGGGGGCTAATTCCAAGGGAAATGATTAAACGGTTTTCTTAACGTTAGTTTGTAACAAGAGTGTATTTCTTTACAATGAGTCTGAATTGACTAATAAAAATCGGCATAACATAAATTTAATTTAACTCAGACTTACTAAAGTGCACCAAAAGAAACAATCAATCAAACTTAAAAATGTGTGGAATATTACTCCAAAATAATCAAGATAAACAGTTAGTAAAACTTTCTTTGGAAAGAAAACAGGTAGTTAATAAAATATTTTGCAATTTTAGTTGTTCAAGCCTACTTAATTATGACAAAATGTCAAAAGATAGACGGACACTGTTGTCAAAACGTCTGGTTATAAGATAATGTACCGGCAGCTGTTCTATGATATGGTTAATTTGCCTTTCTGTGTAAAAGCTCACTTTTACTTATCCTGGTGAATTCGTCGAACTGACTGTCAACAGAGAGCGACAACAATCTCCTTCAAAACATTTAGTGAGATTTGTTTGTGTTCTTTAAATATCGTATCCTAAAGTTATAGCCGTTAAGTCAAAATTTGACTTAAGTGATGACGAAACAAAGTCAGACAAACAAGAGCTAGAACTTACTTGCCATTTTAAGTCAAACAACTGGTTCGTGAAAACATTTATTTTCATAATTTAATAATTATAACAACGACGACAACGATAACGATAATGATAATGGTAATAATAACCTTTTAAGTAGTAATAATTAATATCAATTACAATTGTTATTTCTTTAATAATTATTGCGCTTCTTCACACCTTATAATGCATAATGAAACCACCTTGTTTTATTATATCGAGAAGTTGCATCGTCTTTGTTTTCAACTGTTCTCACATTTTCAAAACATTAACGAAACGTATTTTTCATTTGTGAAATTGTTGTTTTTTAGTTAGAAAATGGGATGGTTTTAACGAAACTACAATTCAAGGAAACTTTCTCAAAGCTAAGCAGCAAAGATGGGTTTTAAAATTAGCACCGAATCATAGAGAGCACATTTTAATTATGCATATTATTCACTTTTATGCCCAAAATGGTGCATTTCAAAAACATTTGGTTACTGGTTATTATAATACTACATGCACGCTAGCCTACAAGCTCTATGAAGCAGTTAATTTTTTTTTTTTTAACATACATTTCTGTCCTATCGAAAAGGCACGAGATTGAGCCATTGCTGCTGCCAGCTTTCTTAACCAGTCTTTTCTTTGTGGCAATTTTTATTACACACTAGAGATCTAGTATGTGGTTGGCCAGCCCTTTATGGGCCCATTTATATAGCACAGCTCTGTTGTATGGGGAACATTTATGGCAGCTGTGCACATAAAACATTCTCTCCAAATTAATTGCTTAAATTATTCTCGCATATAGCCTGTTTGCGATTTCTAGGAAGTTAAATCATTTTTTTGGCTCCCTGTAGTAATGTAATTGCAGACAGTTGTATCAAGGAGCGAGTTGTGATGCAAGTTGCTTATCGTGTTTGGATTGCGCAGGCATGGAGAATGTGTCAGCATTAACTGACTCTGTGGCATCATTAATTTTATTTAGTCTTCTTTGCTAGCCCTTTATCATGTGTGCTGCTTTGGCTTTGGCTCGGGCTGCCCTTTTACTTGTTCCGCATGGCGGGCTTTGGCGGCTTTACCCTCACCTTTGCTGGGCCAATACTGTAGTATGTTTGTAATATAAGCTTTTTAAGCTTGTTATGAAAATAAACAGCCACGCCTGTGGCCAACATATCCCGCATAGGAGTGTTGATCGAGTTTTATTACCCAGCAAACAGAGCTCAGCCAAAACAGCACCCGTATGAATTATGTGCATGTTGTATTTAAGTGTGAGGAACGAGATACCTAAAGAAAATTTATTTTACCAAAATAAATGATTTTATGTAGCTTGAGACGTATTAGAACAAGTGTTTGGTTGCGAGAGCCGGTTTTGTCATCCGGGATATAGATATTGCGAAATGTCATCCATATTGACGAACAATATTGTTTGTGCTTTTTTTTTGTTATTATTATAATGCGCAACAACTGTTGACTGGTATTGTTAATTTCCTTTTCTGGGTAAAAACTGATTGTTGCCTAACCTGCTGGATTCATCATACTGACTGTCAACAGAGAGCTCGAGCGACATTAATCCTCCTGCAAGCATTTTCTGACGGTTGTTTGTGTTCTTTACTTATCGTATCCTAAAGCTTGAGTCAACATATTACAAAAAAGTCGGACAGAAAAGAGAACATACTTCCTCTTTTTTAAGTTAAATAACTGAATCGTTAAAACAGTTATTTTAAAATGCTGTTTACTCTTCCTCGAATCATTTCTTGATTTTTTGGTTTTATCAACTGAGTTGATAATGTGAATTAGCCACCGTAAAGAGATTCGAAAGCTGACGTTTCGAGCGCTAGCCCTTCGTCGGAGCGAATCGAGGAATTGTGGGTTGTGTGTGGTTTATATAGAGAAATATGGAGCTACGCTATTGGTTGGTGCCTGGCAACGTGAAAAAACAACAGAATAAATTAGTTGAATGAAAAGCGTTCGTTGATACCGTGAGGATTAACAGTGCCGATTTGAAAAATAAATTTTTGTTCTAGAGTTTTGCGGCTTTCTGTGCCTCCTTGATGTAGGGAGAGGCCACAGACCGCCATATGTTGCTTCGAATGATTCGGCAGATTAAAGTGTCTAGCGACCGGTTTAGATGCGTTTTTGTCGTCTTTCTCAACGTCGCGAAGATGTTCTCGGAATCGGTCGCCTAGTCGTCTACCTGTTTCGCCGATATATAACTTTTTGCAGAGAGTGCAAGTTATACAGTAGATGACATTGGCTGAGGTACAGGTAAAATGATCAGTGATTTTAATAGATCGCTTGGGCCCCGACAATTTCTCAACGTTACAAATGAAAGGACATGTTTTGCATCGTGCGCGTGCACATTTAAAAGTACCGGGTTGTTCACTCGTTTGGAAAGAACTTCTGACTAAAAAGTTACCTATGTTTTTGTCGCGTTTAAATGAAATTAATGGCGGTTGCGAAAAGATTCTACCAGTATCGGGATCATTTTGAAGTAATTTAAAGTTTTTGAGAATGATGGATTTTACTGCGTGGTTGTGAGGGTGAAATGTGAGAGTGAATGGAATTCTATTATTATTCTCCTTCTTAGACGTTTGTAGTGCTGACTGCCGATCGATTTGTTGGGCGCGATGATGGCCTGCTTGAACAACAGAGGCAGGATAGCCACGTTTGTCGAAAAACTCGCACATTTCCTCTGATTTTAAGGAAAAATCAGAGTCCTCACTACAAAGGCGGCGAAGTCTAAGAAACTGAGAATAAGGAATGGAATTCTTGACATGTGATGGATGTGAAGATGAATACAACAAATAACTATGAGAATCTGTGGGTTTGTAGTGCACACTGGTGCATAAACCGTTGCCTTCGACAGAAACTTTAATATCTAGAAATGCTAAAGAAGTGTCGGAAATTTCCCAGGTATATTTAAGAGCCGGATGAAACGAATTAACAGCAGTTATAAATTGATTGAGTTCCTCTCTGGTGGAGGAAGTTGCGCCGACACAGTCGTCAATGTAGCGACGGTAGAGGTCAGGTTTGGGGCCGTTGTATTGATTGAAAAATTGGTGTTCAATATAGCCTACGAAAAGGTTGGCGTAGCTGGGTCCCATTTTGGTACCCATGGCCACCCCATTGATTTGTTTATAATAACTGTCAGCGAATGAAAAACAGTTTAGTGTTAAAACTAGTTCAGCCAGGCGGAGCAATGTTTCCGAGCTTGGTTCCTTAACAGTACGTAAATCGAAAAAATGTTTGAGGGCTAGAAGACCTTCGCCATTAGGGATGACGGTGTAAAGAGATGTAATATCCATAGTGAAAATAAGTTTGTCTTCGCCCAGGAAATTGAAATCACGAAAAATTTGGAGTGCGTGTTGACTGTCTTTAACATATGACGGTAAAGATCTGACGATAGGTGCCATAATTTTGTCTAAATAGCTAGAAATGAGTTCGGTAGGGCAACTACACGCAGAGACAATAGGTCGGCCTGGGTTGTTAGGTTTGTGAATTTTAGGTAAAAAGTAAATACATGAAGTTCTAGGAGTGGTGATGATCAGATTAGTAGCAGTAGCCGGCAATTCTTGTTTGACTATAAGGTCGTTAATAGTGCTCTTGACAATTTGTTGGTTATTGGAAGTGAGATCTTTATCGACTTTAGCATAAAAAGAGGTGTCAGAAAGTTGCCGCAAAGCTTCTTTTTGGTAGAGGTCGGCCCGCCAAACAACTAAAGCGCCGCCTTTGTCGGCCGCTTTAACAATTATGTCTTTGCGCTTACTAAGATTTTGTAGCGCCGCCCTCTCTTCCGAAGAAAGGTTGGAAAATTTGGTGTTACGATTGAAATTTAGTTTATTGATGTCATGACGGCATTTATTGATGAAAAAATCTAAAGATGCGAACTGGCCCTCTGGGGGAGTCCACTTTGATTTTCGAGTCTGAAGCGTCTCGAAAATATCTTTGTCCGAGGTGTTAGAATCATCCTCTTTGTCATGGAAAAAGGCTTTAAGTTGAACGCGGCGAATAAATTTTTCAACATCTTGCTTAACCGAGAATTCGTCAAGTTTTTTGGATATAGGAACAAAATTCAAGCCCTTACTGAGGACGGATTTCTCTGCGTCGGAAAGCGGAAGATTTTCTGGAATAGAAACTACGGTGCTAAGGCTTTCAAATGACGAGTCACAAGTTTTAGGAGGACCTGTTAATTGTTCAAATTTATGGGCCTTAATTTGGTGTAAATGGTTAAAAAGTTTAGAATTGACCTCGTGGATTTTGGTGCGAATAGATTGTACTAAGATAGCTGGACAGATTTTAGACAGTTCAGAGCGGCATTGTAGAATTTGTTTGTCGAGGCCGTCACGTTTTTGGCACATAGCTCTGATAGTAATCCTCATAATGTTACGTGAAAAAGAATTTTGAGCACTATGAATTTGGCGAAGATATTGGTTTGAATGAGAAAGAGAAGATGCATGAAAATTGGAGCGAAAACCCTTAGGAATAACTTTAGAATGAAGGCAACGGCCGATGAATTTGATGTGACTACAAAACCTTGTTTTAGCGAAGATAAGAATGGCCAAACGGAAAGCTAAATTTTTACTAATAGGGGGAAAAGGAAAAAGATAACTTACGATTTCCTGGCGTAGCTCCTTGGTGAGTTTCTTCAGGCTTGGCATCGTCTTGTGGTCGGTCTTCTGGTCTGAAATCTGTGGAATAAAGAATACTAAGGCAAGACGTTAGTGGTCGCAGCGATAAATAACAAACGAGTAGAGGGGGTAAGTTTCTAAAGAAACTATGGTGCTGTGTCGGTGTGAGTATTACAGGATAATTTGGTTTTATCAACTGAGTTGATAATGTGAATTAGCCACCGTAAAGAGATTCGAAAGCTGACGTTTCGAGCGCTAGCCCTTCGTCGGAGCGAATCGAGGAATTGTGGGTTGTGCGTGGTTTATATAGAGAAATATGGAGCTACGCTATTGGTTGGTGCCTGGCAACGTGAAAAAACAACAGAATAAATTAGTTGAATGAAAAGCGTTCGTTGTTACCGTGAGGGTTAACAGTGCCGATTTGAAAAATAAATTTTTGTTCTAGAGTTTTGCGGCTTTCTGTGCCTCCTTGATGTAGGGAGAGGCCACAGACCGCCATATGTTGCTTCGAATGATTCGGCAGATTAAAGTGTCTAGCGACCGGTTTAGATGCGTTTTTGTCGTCTTTCTCAACGTCGCGAAGATGTTCTCGGAATCGGTCGCCTAGTCGTCTACCTGTTTCGCCGATATATAACTTTTTGCAGAGAGTGCAAGTTACACAGTAAATCTTAGTAAGCAAGTTATACAGTAAATCTTAGTAAGCGCAAAGACATAATTGTTAAAGCGGCCGACAAAGGCGGCGCTTTAGTTGTTTGGCGGGCCGACCTCTACCAAAAAGAAGCTTTGCGGCAACTTTCTGACACCTCTTTTTATGCTAAAGTCGATAAAGATCTCACTTCCAATAACCAACAAATTGTCAAGAGCACTATTAACGACCTTATAGTCAAACAAGAATTGCCGGCTACTGCTACTAATCTGATCATCACCACTCCTAGAACTTCATGTATTTACTTTTTACCTAAAATTCACAAACCTAACAACCCAGGCCGACCTATTGTCTCTGCGTGTAGTTGCCCTACCGAACTCATTTCTAGCTATTTAGACAAAATTATGGCACCTATCGTCAGATCTTTACCGTCATATGTTAAAGACAGTCAACACGCACTCCAAATTTTTCGTGATTTCAATTTCCTGGGCGAAGACAAACTTATTTTCACTATGGATATTACATCTCTTTACACCGTCATCCCTAATGGCGAAGGTCTTCTAGCCCTCAAACATTTTTTCGATTTACGTACTGTTAAGGAACCAAGCTCGGAAACATTGCTCCGCCTGGCTGAACTAGTTTTAACACTAAACTGTTTTTCATTCGCTGACAGTTATTATAAACAAATCAATGGGGTGGCCATGGGTACCAAAATGGGACCCAGCTACGCCAACCTTTTCGTAGGCTATATTGAATACCAATTTTTCAATCAATACAACGGCCCCAAACCTGACCTCTACCGTCGCTACATTGACGACTGTGTCGGCGCAACTTCCTCCACCAGAGAGGAACTCAATCAATTTATAACTGCTGTTAATTCGTTTCATCCGGCTCTTAAATATACCTGGGAAATTTCCGACACTTCTTTAGCATTTCTAGATATTAAAGTTTCTGTCGAAGGCAACGGTTTATGCACCAGTGTGCACTACAAACCCACAGATTCTCATAGTTATTTGTTGTATTCATCTTCACATCCATCACATGTCAAGAATTCCATTCCTTATTCTCAGTTTCTTAGACTTCGCCGCCTTTGTAGTGAGGACTCTGATTTTTCCTTAAAATCAGAGGAAATGTGCGAGTTTTTCGACAAACGTGGCTATCCTGCCTCTGTTGTTCAAGCAGGCCATCATCGCGCCCAACAAATCGATCGGCAGTCAGCACTACAAACGTCTAAGAAGGAGAATAATAATAGAATTCCATTCACTCTCACATTTCACCCTCACAACCACGCAGTAAAATCTATCATTCTCAAAAACTTTAAATTACTTCAAAATGATCCCGATACTGGTAGAATCTTTTCGCAACCGCCATTAATTTCATTTAAACGCGACAAAAACATAGGTAACTTTTTAGTCAGAAGTTCTTTCCAAACGAGTGAACAACCCGGTACTTTTAAATGTGCACGCGCACGATGCAAAACATGTCCTTTCATTTGTAACGTTGAGAAATTGTCGGGGCCCAAGCGATCTATTAAAATCACTGATCATTTTACCTGTACCTCAGCCAATGTCATCTACTGTATAACTTGCACTCTCTGCAAAAAGTTATATATCGGCGAAACAGGTAGACGACTAGGCGACCGATTCCGAGAACATCTTCGCGACGTTGAGAAAGACGACAAAAACGCATCTAAACCGGTCGCTAGACACTTTAATCTGCCGAATCATTCGAAGCAACATATGGCGGTCTGTGGCCTCTCCCTACATCAAGGAGGCACAGAAAGCCGCAAAACTCTAGAACAAAAATTTATTTTTCAAATCGGCACTGTTAATCCTCACGGTAACAACGAACGCTTTTCATTCAACTGATTTATTCTGTTGTTTTTTCACGTTGCCAGGCACCAACCAATAGCGTAGCTCCATATTTCTCTATATAAACCACACACAACCCACAATTCCTCGATTCGCTCCGACGAAGGGCTAGCGCTCGAAACGTCAGCTTTCGAATCTCTTTACGGTGGCTAATTCACATTATCAACTCAGTTGATAAAACCAAAAAATCAAGAAATGATTCGAGGAAGAGTAAACAGCATTTTAAAATAACTGTTTTAACGATTCAGTTATTTAACTTAAAAAAGAGGAAGTATGTTCTCTTTTCTGTCCGACTTTTTTGTAATATGTTGACTCAAGCTTTAGGATACGATAAGTAAAGAACACAAACAACCGTCAGAAAATGCTTGCAGGAGGATTAATGTCGCTCGAGCTCTCTGTTGACAGTCAGTATGATGAATCCAGCAGGTTAGGCAACAATCAGTTTTTACCCAGAAAAGGAAATTAACAATACCAGTCAACAGTTGTTGCGCATTATAATAATAACAAAAAAAAAGCACAAACAATATTGTTCGTCAATATGGATGACATTTCGCAATATCTATATCCCGGATGACAAAACCGGCTCTCGCAACCAAACACTTGTTCTAATACGTCTCAAGCTACATAAAATCATTTATTTTGGTAAAATAAATTTTCTTTAGGTATCTCGTTCCTCACACTTAAATACAACATGCACATAATTCATACGGGTGCTGTTTTGGCTGAGCTCTGTTTGCTGGGTAATAAAACTCGATCAACACTCCTATGCGGGATATGTTGGCCACAGGCGTGGCTGTTTATTTTCATAACAAGCTTAAAAAGCTTATATTACAAACATACTACAGTATTGGCCCAGCAAAGGTGAGGGTAAAGCCGCCAAAGCCCGCCATGCGGAACAAGTAAAAGGGCAGCCCGAGCCAAAGCCAAAGCAGCACACATGATAAAGGGCTAGCAAAGAAGACTAAATAAAATTAATGATGCCACAGAGTCAGTTAATGCTGACACATTCTCCATGCCTGCGCAATCCAAACACGATAAGCAACTTGCATCACAACTCGCTCCTTGATACAACTGTCTGCAATTACATTACTACAGGGAGCCAAAAAAATGATTTAACTTCCTAGAAATCGCAAACAGGCTATATGCGAGAATAATTTAAGCAATTAATTTGGAGAGAATGTTTTATGTGCACAGCTGCCATAAATGTTCCCCATACAACAGAGCTGTGCTATATAAATGGGCCCATAAAGGGCTGGCCAACCACATACTAGATCTCTAGTGTGTAATAAAAATTGCCACAAAGAAAAGACTGGTTAAGAAAGCTGGCAGCAGCAATGGCTCAATCTCGTGCCTTTTCGATAGGACAGAAATGTATGTTAAAAAAAAAAAAATTAACTGCTTCATAGAGCTTGTAGGCTAGCGTGCATGTAGTATTATAATAACCAGTAACCAAATGTTTTTGAAATGCACCATTTTGGGCATAAAAGTGAATAATATGCATAATTAAAATGTGCTCTCTATGATTCGGTGCTAATTTTAAAACCCATCTTTGCTGCTTAGCTTTGAGAAAGTTTCCTTGAATTGTAGTTTCGTTAAAACCATCCCATTTTCTAACTAAAAAACAACAATTTCACAAATGAAAAATACGTTTCGTTAATGTTTTGAAAATGTGAGAACAGTTGAAAACAAAGACGATGCAACTTCTCGATATAATAAAACAAGGTGGTTTCATTATGCATTATAAGGTGTGAAGAAGCGCAATAATTATTAAAGAAATAACAATTGTAATTGATATTAATTATTACTACTTAAAAGGTTATTATTACCATTATCATTATCGTTATCGTTGTCGTCGTTGTTATAATTATTAAATTATGAAAATAAATGTTTTCACGAACCAGTTGTTTGACTTAAAATGGCAAGTAAGTTCTAGCTCTTGTTTGTCTGACTTTGTTTCGTCATCACTTAAGTCAAATTTTGACTTAACGGCTATAACTTTAGGATACGATATTTAAAGAACACAAACAAATCTCACTAAATGTTTTGAAGGAGATTGTTGTCGCTCTCTGTTGACAGTCAGTTCGACGAATTCACCAGGATAAGTAAAAGTGAGCTTTTACACAGAAAGGCAAATTAACCATATCATAGAACAGCTGCCGGTACATTATCTTATAACCAGACGTTTTGACAACAGTGTCCGTCTATCTTTTGACATTTTGTCATAATTAAGTAGGCTTGAACAACTAAAATTGCAAAATATTTTATTAACTACCTGTTTTCTTTCCAAAGAAAGTTTTACTAACTGTTTATCTTGATTATTTTGGAGTAATATTCCACACATTTTTAAGTTTGATTGATTGTTTCTTTTGGTGCACTTTAGTAAGTCTGAGTTAAATTAAATTTATGTTATGCCGATTTTTATTAGTCAATTCAGACTCATTGTAAAGAAATACACTCTTGTTACAAACTAACGTTAAGAAAACCGTTTAATCATTTCCCTTGGAATTAGCCCCCTTCTGCCGGAGCTCCGGTAAAAAGTCTTGCCAAAATTTGAGGTAGGTAGGTAGCGATTGTCCTCTCTACCATTCGGTTCTAATTTTCAAACCCATCTATGGTGCCATTCTATATGTACTGAAAGATAACATTTACATGACGTTTTTTGCCCACAGGCAATGCCGTTTCGTTTTCTCTTTTTTTTTTTCGAATTTGTACATCGCCAGCAGGAGTTTTGCGAAAAAACAATTTGCGATTTGAACAAAACGCCCTTTTGAAAGTAATTTTTAAATAATTTCAAATTGCCGCCATTTTTTCTCCCTTTGCCATTTTAAGAAATGATTCGAGGAAGAACAAAATATAGGTATAACTTAATGTGCTCTCCTTTGTCTGACTTTGTTTTGTCATCAGTTGAGTCAAATATTGACTTAAAAGCTATAATTTTAGGATGCGATAAGTAAAGAACATAAACAAACCTCATTAAATGCTTGAGAGAAGATTATTGTGGTTCTCTGTTGACAGTCAGTACAACGACTTCACCAGGATAAGCAACAAATAGTTTTTGCGCAGAAAAGCAAATTAACAATGCCAGTCAAGAGCTGTTGTGCATTATCTTATAACCATGCGTCTCGACAATATTGTCGGTCAATCTTCTGACATTTTTCTCATAATTACCTAGGCTTAAACAGCTAAAATTGTCAAAGATTTCATCAACGGCCTGTTTTCTTTCCAAAGGAAGTTTTGGCTAGCTGTTTATCGTGGTTTTTTGGTGTACTATTTCTATTAATTTTATGTTTGATTGTTTGTTTATATTTTTTACATGATAGTAACCTGAGTTAAGTTCCATTTATCTTAAGTCGACTTTTTACTTACCAATTCAGACATTTTAAAAAGTGATACAATCATTTTTAAAACTATTTTACAAAATACTCGTTTACTCATTTCTCTTGGAACTAGCACCTTCTGTTAGGATATAGGAAAACGTGAACTATGAACATCCGCATATGCTGCACTAAGAAAGTAAGAGATCAACAAAACTTTATGGACCAGCTGTTGATCACAATCATGAAAATGAACATTTCAAATTAATGCCCTCTCATCTTACGTCACTGTCGAGCTAATTATTCAGACTCTTAAGAACTAAGATCTAATGCCGGCAATCATCTGTACCTTCGTTTATTAATGAACAGCTTTTAAACTTTAATCTGCACTTGCCGGTATGACTCTTTATGGTAGATATCGCGCTATAAAAAGCCTTGCCAAACTTTGTGACAGGTATGTACCCCACGGTACATTGAAATGGAAAAATATGTCTTTCGTGTTTTTAATCAAACGCTTCTGAAATGCACCACTCAGGTTTAAAATATATATTATTAAAATGTTAAAGTGATTGTTCTCTCTACCATTGCGTCCTAATTTTCAAAGCCATCTATGATGCCATTCTGTGTATACTGAAAGATAGCATTTCCATGACTAGTGAACGTTTGATCGCTGATTCTATGAGTTAAATATTTTGACGTTTGTCGCTCACAGCCAATGCGGTTTCGTTTTCTCTTTTTCTCTTGAATCTACACATCGCCAGCAGGAGTTTTACGAAAAAACAATTTGCGTTTTGAACAAATTAACTGCGCTTTTGGAAATGATTTTTAAATAATTTTAAATTGCCGCCATTTTTTTTCTCTCTTTGCCTTTTTAAGAATGATTCGAGGAAGAACAGAAAACATGTAAAACTAAATGTTTTGACGAATCAGTCGTTTGACTTGAAAATAGCAAGTACTATTATATGGCAATACAGTCTTGAGGTAAATCCGAGCGTTTTGATTGGTTCTTTCTTGGTCGAGATTCTGCCATACGGACTATTTCCCTGGAAACGGTCATAAGCTGTGTATTTTTTTTTGGTTTCGAAAGTAGGCAAATTAAAAATTTGCAACCAAAACTACGAAAAGAAAACGTGTAAATACTATCATTCTTCGCATAGAAACTAACTAGAAGATTAATATTTTATAGAGCTTGCAATAAGAACGAGGAAGACGAATATTCACGAAGCGAATTTCATTATCCTGAAGATCTGGAAATGTCTAATGTAGAGACTGAATCAGGCATCGGCGAAAGTCAGGAGGCTATAGACGGTTTTAAAAAGAAGCAAAAAAGTGCAAACAAAAATAAGAAGATGGCTACTGATCTGAACACTCTTCTCCACTAATTGTAAGGTAACGGTATGACAAATTAATGAAAGGGTTAAAACCCTACCTGCGAAGGAGCTTGACCACTGAACAAACATAGGAAATACGGACAAGAGTACAAGCCAGCAACAATTGATATATTCCATGCAAGATCGACAGAAACCATTTTCCGAATTTCAACAAACTGCAACGGTTGAGACTTGTGACAAATTCGGTTACAAATCGTTCTTAAAGTCTTGTTTATACTCAACATGATTTACGTTCATTGAATTTGTTTTCAAACTCGTGGTAGCTTGTTCTTTTTGAGTTGCTCGCGTCATCAAAAACACACGGAGTGTGAGAATTCAAGTGACCGGAAGTGCGTTTTAACTGAAAACAAACAAGCATGACTCGAGTGCCATATAATAAACTACTTACTAACCTAGCTAGCTCGAGCCGTTCTGGGGAATATTGGCCCTGGGTCGTTTTCTACGGACCTCGCTGGGCTCGGTCCGTACTGCCACGACCTCGGGCTAATATTCCCCTGTACGGCCCTCGCGCTCGGTTAGTGAGAGGTTACTAGCTGTCCTTTGTCTGACTTTGTTTCGTTATCAGTTGAGTTAAATATTGACTTTAAAGCTGTAAGTTTAGGATACGATATGTAAAGAACTTTTACAAACCTCATTAAATGCTTGCAAGAAGGTTATTGTCGCTCTCTGTTGACAGTAAGTAAGACGAATTCACCAGGATAAGCAACAAAGAGTTTTTACGCAGTAAAGCGAATTAATAATACCAGCTAACAGCTGTTGATCATTATCTTTAAACCAAACGTTTTGACAATTTTGTCCGTCAATCTTCTGACATTTTTTTCTTAATTAGCTAGGCTTAAACAACTAAAATTGTAAAATATTTCAAGGGTCTGTTTTCTTTCCAAAGAAAGTTTTACTAGCTGTTTATCCTGATTTTGTTAGAATATTATTTCTTGTAATTTTATGTTTGATTTTAATTGTTTGTATTTTGTACATGACAATAACTCTGAGGTAAATTCCATTTGACTTATGTCGAGTTTTACTTACCAATTCAGACTTTTTTATAAAGTAATGCAATCATGTTAGAAACTAATGTGAAAAAACCGTATAATCCTTTTTGATGGGATTGGCACCTTTTCACATTTTCTTACGGAAAGCGCGAACTAGGAACATCTCTCTGAGCCACATATCCTGTAAGAGATCAACGGAGCTCTCTGGTCCAGCTGTTGATAACGATCTTAATGCTTGCAGGTAGATTGTTGTCGCTCCCTGTTGACAGTCAGTTCGACGAATTCAAAAAGATAAGCAACAGTAAGTTTTTACGCAGAAATGCAAAGTAACCATACCATAATCTTAAAACCAATAATCAACCGTCTATTTTCTGACATTTTTCTCATAATTAATGAAACTTAAGCAACTTGCATTGACAAATATTTCATCAACGGCCTGCTTTCTTTTCAAAGAAACTTTTACTTGCTGTTTATCCTGATGGTTTTGGAACAATAGTCCAGCTCAGCAATCACCAACGCCCGTAAACATTAGGCGTATTCTTCCTTTTCTTTCAGGGTGTAACCATTCACTTGTGCAGTTATTAGAATCTAGTTTTACATCAGGTTTTTCTTTGCATTTTCATCGCTGTCGTTGATCTCAAGAGGTCCCTATCCTGATTTCGGCTTTGCAAAATCCAGAGGCTGTGAGTGCGAAGCATTGTACGGAACTTGATGCCCATAGGATTGCGAGCGTCTTTTCATCCCCTCCTTTTCCAGTCTTTCGTATATCACCCTTGGGTTTAGTTCCTAAGAAAGTCCTAATAGCGGTGCTTCAGCGAAGTACCATACTTAAGAAAAATTGGGAACTCATCAAGCCGAGAAAATTTGGTTATGACGTCAGCGTAGGAGCGGTCTAATGCCGTCCGTACAGACTCTGGGGGAAAAGGAGGGGTGTCTCGAGATAAGCCTCGCGGGGGATCTAAGGAATGCTATCTTTTCTCGGAAGGTTTGCAAGAAAAAAAAAAACACACATTTGTATTTGTTATGTCAACAATCGATCGGGGACGTTGATCTAACGTTGAAGATAGATCGAGTTTATATTAAGCATAACATGAAAGAGAACTACAGAGGGCAAGAATTAACAGCTAAAAACGTGGCAAAGATGATCGGAAAAGAGCGGCCCAGCAGGGCTAGCCACGAAGGCGAGAAAAGCTTAGCACTGAACAATGTGGTGAATCTTGAATGAAGTCAGTGCTAGAGAAAGGAGATGAAATAATATCGAACAATGCCGTCAGGCAGGGCAAGTGAGAGCTTTAGGAAAGAACTGAAATACCAGGAAAATTGACTCAAAAGACTACAGAACTTCGCGCGTCGAGATATGATGTGCAGCCATGCAAGAAAAGTCGCATGATTTCATCAGGTGATCAGCAAGATAAATCAAACGTGTTTTGTGTGTTTAGAGGAATTACAAAACGGTAAACACAGTGGGAAAAAGTTGATTCGTTGATCTATCAAAAAGATTTGTTCAGTTCAGTCTTCGCAACTTTTGCTGGAGGTTCTTTGGATAGGATTCACACTGAGGTGAACTGCCAAATTGTGGTAAGCGACTTTGTTTACATAAAAAATTTTGCGTTTTCCATAAAAATTATCCAGTTGCAGTTCAGCGAGATAAGTTTATAAGTTAAGGTTATATCAATGAAAGGTGTAAAGTCTCCTTGATTTTCTGGTTTGGAACCATGCTGTGAGAGATTTGATAAATTTCAAAAACTAGAGTTGTTGAATCTTAAGCTTAAATTTGTATAAGCGTAAGCTTACTTATTGTAAACAAATAAGCTTATACTAGTTTTTTGTCGTTTTTCGCCGTATACCGATAACCTCTCGACTAAAAGTAACAAAACTGTATTCGTAAATATTGTCAGGCGAGTTTTGAAGTTTTCTTTGTGGTAGCAGGGACAGCCGCTTCGTAGACTGCCATAATTTCTTCTTCTGTTTACTTTTGGAAGAAGAAAATCATTGCTTTGCTTTTGACGCTCGTAAGCTTAAGGTCATTCCCCTGTTTTGCACTGCGCAACTTTACTGCGCATCCTAATTGGCAACATCACCTCCAGCAAACAAGCTCAAGTCATGCAATCTTTCTAAGATGGCGGCCTTTCGCGACGAGCGCGTTAGGGACAAAAAAGGCTGTTTTCGCCGTGTAAAAGAATGCGAACGTCGACAGAATTTGCAGATCCAATGCAAACGGAAATTTGAGAAAGTGGGTGAAGATGTTGAGAACGGTAATGGTCGTAGAAGTGATTTTGAGCTGTCGGGAAGACGCGTTGTTAAGTTGGATTTGTTGGCGAAAGTACTAGATGAAGGCTGTAAAGCCTGCGGGAATCCGCTTCGGCTCTCGAACTGTTTTCATGAAACAGTTTCCGGACTCGGAAGCCTCTTGTACCTAACTTGTGCAAACGGTGAATGTGGAGAAATAAACGTGTGTAGAACTAACAAGACTCATCAGACCGGAAGCCTTCAGCG